>OZ012710.1:22359836-22514942 GCA_963942595.1 Cylloceria caligata
GTAGATAAAAAGCTGATCGTGCAGAGCCCTATTTATACACGCGGGTACTCGTCCTACGCGTGGAACGCCTCGCATAAGCTGCAGGTGAAGACCCCCCGGGGTTTCTCAGTCAAGCAGCAGCAGTTCTTCGAGTTTCTCAAAGCCCAATATACGTGCTATCTTACTACTCATTCGTAACACTCCAGGGTAGCCTGGAGGTTCAGGGCACAACTCTGTTACCTCAGACTCGAGGGCAACGTACCCTTTAGCCTTTTCAACATTTACAATTTTTATGCCTGCTTCTCGCAGCCCCGGTAAATCATTGATATTTTCCACAATTTCTTCGTGATTTTTGTACAAACCTCGAGGTATTCGGTTTGTAGTAACTTCTTCATTCTCACAAGCCATCCAGCCGATTATAGTATCTGCTTCTTGTAAATGCGTCACTGTACAGGGTATATGAATTTCCGATAAGCCCACAACCCAGCGACCCTTTAACGATATTTCACGCGGCAATTGAGTTATAAAATGTGTTGTTGTATTTTCGGGAAAATACTCATACTGCTGTTACTCGGTAGAACAAGAAAAAAATTATCCTCGTCATGCATCGTTTGGACAAAATTTCGTTTATTCGAGACCGTGAACGTTTGACGCTGGTATCCACGAGATAAATTTCACCGGATATCCCACCCAACTTACGAGAATTTGTTTTTTCGCACCGTGTCCTTTTGTTCGTAAAACTTGATCAATCTTGAATTCTTTATTCTTCTCCATACGCTTCTCATGAACGCTCGTTAATTCTTCGGGGTAAAAGAAACCATCGATAGTTTCGTCTTCGAGATCGCACAACGCATATACATACAAGCCCTGTCTATGTAAAACTTTTTTGATACGAAAAATTTCTTCACTCCAATTTTTCTCGTAATCTTTTCCGAAGGTGCCTTTAGTTCTACTGATTCGAACGTAATCGCCGGGTTTGTATTTATACGTTGTGAAACGTCTCTTTTCACGTCGCTTTATCGCGCTAATTGCCATATTGCGCACCGCTGTATCGGCATTAAATAACGTCACGGTGGCCGGTTGCATTTTAATGCTCGAGTGTACAGCATGATTGTACGCATAAACCAATTGTTGTAGTATATCGATGTAACGATGAGTATTACGATGTGTGAAGTAGCGCCACATCCGTTCCTTGAGAGTGCGATTAAAACGCTCGACAATCGAGGCTTTTACATCAGGATTACGAGCAACACGGAATTGTATGTTTTCATCTTTGAGAAATTTTTGACGTTGACCACCGAGGAATTCTTTTCCACGGTCGGTTTGTAGTGAAACAGATGTACGACCATCGTTACGCTCGAGAATACGTTTAAATGCCTTTGTTATTTCGCGCACAGTTTTGTCCTGCGAGGGTTCGACCCAGGCATATTTGCTGACAACGTCAATTACCATAAGCAGGTAGGAGACGTTGTCCTTATAACTACTCAATGAACGTAGATCCACGAGATCGGCCTCCCAGACATCGTCAATATTTGTAACATTATAATACAGTCGTGGAAAGACACGGTGCACGGGTCTATGAATGGTATAACTATCCTGTTGAGTGAGCCAGTCATATACGGTGTCTGCTTTATTTTTGCTACTGATTAAAAGTCGCGCACCAGCGTATCCAGTTGGATGCGAAGGATCGTAGTACACTTTTTCGAACGTCATCTTTCACCGCTCGTTGTACAGCTTGTTCTAAATCTTTATCCACTTTCCAAATACTTTTATTACTTTTGTTTTCCGACGTTTTGAAAAAGTATTCCCAGGGTGTGTATCGTCGTCGTCGTCGTAGTCGTCGTTGGAATTATCGCCAATCGCATTCACATTCATAGAATGCGAGTCGTTATGTTGCATCATCTGAACATCTTTTCTTGGTCGTTTAGTACCTCTAGATACGCCTAAATCCCGCAATCTACTGTTGCCTATAAATTCACGTGGAACGCTCTTTGTGCGTAGACTAACGATAAACTCGTGTCTGCCTGTTGCTTTAAAGTTTTTTCTACCTCGTACTGCATCGTTTATAAGGTCAACAATGTTAGAATTTGCAATGAGGATACTGTCTATTGTTGCACATCCTTTTTTATCCCATCTTATGCTTTTTGATTCATCACTCGTAGGTTTGCGTAGAAACTTTAATAACGCAGTCGCTCGGCGTTTATACGTATTTGGAACGCTATTAACGATGTCAGCATCGCTCGTGGCTTCTGCATTATCTATCTCAGACGATGTTTCGGGTAGTGCTGATGAAAACAATGCATTTTTCGTACCAACGAGATATAGATAACGCTGCAGTACTTGTAAATACTCTTTCTATTTACTAGCGTCGTCTTTACCATACTTGTTTGATTAAAAAATTTTGTATAGCTCAGTGTCTAGTCTTGAAACAGGATCACCCTGGGTCTGTACTGTTTTCTCGTTTGCCGCTGGTGCATGATTATTCCCAGAACCGACCATAGGTATTTCCTCGTAACGACCGTCTGCATCACTATTTCCGTCCTTTACCTCGGACATTGGCACTAAAAACATTTTTTTCGCATGCTCCATTTACGAGGATGAATTTTTATCCTTAACACAGTATTGTTTTGTCCATCGTCACTACCACTGAAAAATTTACTAAATAAAGTTGTGATTATGGGAGCCAGTAAAAGTGGTAAAAAAGAATGTAATGAACATTTTTTCTGTAAAGGTAAAAATGAGAACTCTTCAATTTTATGAACGGAAGCTCCTTTAACCTCTGTTGGTCCGGTAGGAGTTATTTATCTTTATTTAGAACATGAGAATTTCGTAGGTTATATATCTCAGGCCGTGGTAACGCAGTATGGATATTAATATACGCTTCAGTAGTATAGTGGTCTTTTTTTAAATATTTGACATAGCTACCACAAACTTATTACAAAACGGTAGTACATCAGACACTGCGACTCTGATGTACTGCCGTGGTAACGCAGTATGGATAGGAACATACGAGCTTCAGTAGTATAGTGGTCTTTTTTTTTTTTAAATATTTAACATAGCTACCACAAATTGTGACAAGACGGTTGTATACCAGACACCGCAACTCTGATGTTCAATCCATGCGAACTTATACAATTCGATACTCCATGATTCTACAAGCGACCTTAGTCGATCTACGATTGCAAAAAAAAACAATATACAAGAATATTTACAAGTAAATCTTCTCCGACATACTACGGCACACAATATGCTATTCAATAGATCCTGACCTGGCATTCAAATATGAAATATACACATCACTTTATTCCTCGCGATGGAATACTGTTAACAATTAGATTTCAACACAAATGTGAATAAACATACATTGACAGGGTCAAACCGAACCCATATTTATCAGAGGACCATGTCCTTTTGATCGCACAGATATAGAAGAAAGATACCGTTCATGATAGCACACGGGCTAATCCAGCAAATACATTAAACTTTCACAGTAACTGTCTCACAAAGCAAAAACTTTGTTTACGACTCGCTCGGCTAGAGACGGCACGGGCGACCTTAGCTTGTTATTGTTCTTGGTGTGTCACGATTCCGATGGTCTCGTTCCTGTTTTAATATGCAGACTCGTTACCTGATTTGGCGTTAATATTACGAAGATTTGACTCGATGATCAGTTTTTAACCCTCGTATTTTTGGGACGAACTCCTGACGTGATGAATTCCCGGAATGACGGTTATGCACAGGAGGTTACTTCAAGTCCACATCTGTCGCATAGCGAATCGTCCGTCCTCATGATTTGATGCTTCGAAATTTGGCGTCGCTGCCACTGTAGGCAGCGCAATCTTAAATATTCAGGCACGATCCGTCGTGCGGTAGAAAAGCGTGCTTCGCCTGCTTGAACAGTGCTATCCGTCGTACGAAAAAAGCACGCTCTGCCCGGCGGGCGGATAGTGCGATCCACAATGCCAATAGTGCGCCAATAGTGCGCCAATAGAGCATCGACAGTGCGCCAGCCGTCCGACTATTCGGAATAATGATCGACGAACAATTTTCACGTAAGACCCTTAATAATGTTATAGCAATACTTTTGAGGTTTGATCACTTTGGCGGTCGTCGAACGACTGGGGAGAGCCCCAGGGCGCTCTCGTCGTTCACGCGGCAGTCCTGGGAGAGTTAGTTCACCGACGAGGATCCAAAGGGGCGCCCGCCTCGCTCGGCGAGACCGTGGTGATACGCGCGATATTCAAATATAGGACAAATTCCTTACAAGAACCACCCCCTTTTTGAATTATAAAGCGTTTCTTCGCTCTCCAATTATATTTCCGTTGCTTACGAGCGACTGTACAAACACCACCACCACCACCACGTTGTTTTGTCACACATCCTGAGACAAGCTGTCGAAGTATATTTTTATATTTTTTTAAACGTTTTTTAACACTTGACTTGACACAAACAACTCCTTGTAAAATGTTTAACGCGCAGTCACAGATACAATTAATTGGAGGCTTATCAGCATTACGCAATATTGATTTTCGCTGTTCTTTATTCGAATGACAAATAGCGTCAAGTAGGGCTATACAACGTTCATCGAATGGAATGTAATGTGTATTTTTCTTCTTCTTTTTCTTCGCACTGGTGCTATCCCTCATTATTACAGTTTCACAGCAGATGTATTATGATGCGTGATGCGTACACGACTCATATCCATTAGCGACTGATGTGGTGTCTACTTGTGCTTCCAATTAAATACGCTGACGAGTGTTTTTCGCCATGTAGACCAGCATTCGTGGATCATCGGGAAATATCATTGTACGACATCGACAATAATCGGGTGTCGATTGTTCAAGATCCAAGAGTAGATAACCGTGTGGCTGTGCGGTAGCATCGCAATATGACTCGTTTAGAAATCGTGAATTCTCGGGGTATACTTGTCCCGCTAGATGTGTAATTTGTGCTCGATCACGTGGATTTTTAAATATCACCATATAATTGGCGTTTAATGATATATCACGTTGTCCGTGTCCCTGATGGAAAATATTTTGTGTGATAAAAATCACACTAATATTTTTATGATGGCTACCTTTTGTGAAAAGGTCGACAATGGTATTATTTGAGGATTCGCGCATTAAATCATCGATAATAACCAATTTTTTCAAGTTATTGTCGCTCGAATAATCCTCCTGTTGCGGTAGATCCTCGTTAAATTCAATTTTTGGGGTTTCGGATTTTTTATTACTCCCAGTCTTAGTAATTAACGACAACGGTTGTTGTTGTTGTTGTTGTTCACATGTGTTATTCAGAGCAGCGATATCAGAATCGAGAGTATCTCCATAATAAATATAATACGGTCAAATTCAACGTTACTCATTGAATTGAGAAACTTTAGAAATTTTTTCACGAAAACTGTTTTCCCACATCCAGTGGGGCCACAAATCAGCGACGTCCACGGATGTTTCCAGCGTACATCCATTATTATTTTTACTTATAAAGCGTGACAAATTCACGATACTATTGATGATGATGATGATGACGGTGAATATCGTAGAGCAACGAGATGCAAAATCGCATACACCAAGTGCACGATAAGCGTGTTACCCAGCCGGGCGGCGGCGGCAGCGGCGGCGCGTACCTACACGTCGTTATTAGCTTATCAGACGTGTGCGCGGGCGCGGTTCAGCTTATACAGATACACGCTCGCCAGGTCATAAGCTTATGAGCGAGCGTGTGTCACCGCGGCACATGCGCACAATTTAGCTTTTTAAAGCGCATGTGTATGCAGAAGATTGTGTTTTTTGTTTTTCACTATTTGGCGTACATTTTTAAATAAATTTTTCAAAACAACTATTAGTGCTGATTATGCTGAGTAAAAAACACGTTTCAATAGTATACATATTTCTTTATTGTAGAGAGAGAGAGAGAGTATTATACATAAAAATATTAATAATTTCAATTTATACTGAGGCGAGACATGGGTGGGAAGGGTTATCGACGACGACAAGCTACGTGTGTTTTAAGAAAAGTAACGCAATAATTATCTTAACATCTACAACTGGTAAAATTAATTATTATCATCATAATCATGTGTTATGGCGTGAATTATGAAAAATTAATTCTTGCGTAACCGAGGGCAATCGTTCTCCGATCATTCTTCAAACGGTTTTGAAGCCACCAGAGAAATGTCTGTGATAAAATTTTTCACCTCCTGTGTTATGAACGGAACACAAAATATCTGCAACTCAAGGAACAATATATCGAAATGTTCAAGGAATGAGGGATCCACTCGATGACGTACAGCTTCACACAGATTAGGGCTATTCGGTGTTAAAAGAATTTTAATACGCACTTGGTCCACATTCTCGACTAGTTCTTTAGCGGGAATATGTATAACTAATTCAGCACATAGAACATCGATACAGTTTTTTACATAAACGACGTAGCGCTGGAGCCGCCTGAAGTGCTCATCGACACACGGTGTTACGATGCATAGTCCGTCAAAAGATTTTTTTTGCATAACTATACTTGGTGAATACATGTTTTTCTTCTTCTTCTGTGGTGGTGGTTCCAGCTGTGTATTTTCATCGTTAGGGTTGACGTCCACGGCGACCACATCGTCCTTGGCTTGGTCGAAAACAATGGATTTTGAGCCAAACGAGGACGCAAAGTGAATCTCGCAGTCATCGATGTTGAGTGTTTTACGGATGCGTTGATCAGCTTTCCAGCCATATATCGTACATGCCCCGAAATATGATGTTATCTCGGTCAAGGCATCTTGTAGTTTACACCACTTTGTAGATTTAAACGTAATACCACCCGACGAGTTATTATGCTGCAGCTTACCGACCGGTGTAACGTCACCGCTTGCGCGTACCTGAAGACCCACAGTTATCCTCTTTGTTTCCGAGTAGTTCAAATTGTATGTTGTAGCAAGCAATAATAGTGCTTCAAAATGTTCCATGGTTGATAGAAAATACAACAGAGCGACACGGAAAAATGAATAAATGATGAGGGAAACGAAGCTACGATAACTGTATTTCGTAGCTTGTCACGGGTCGGACTGCCACTCGATCCTCTCTACAAATGTTTTTATAGACAGGTGTGAATCGTCTCATATGTTGGAATGGTGGGGGCAAGCGTTAACCCCCACCAACGTAACCTTAGTAGAGCATATAGAGAGAAGTTATACTTCTGTATACTACAAATTATTGTAGTGTAAAAATTGTTTATTTCATCACAAATAGATATTTCACAGCGTAAAATTTGAAACATTATAGCAAACCCCCTCTGGCCTGATGTAGTTACGTTTCAGTGGAAACGTTTTCAGGAAAACACTTAAACGTTATACGTATAAGAATAAATATACGAATTTTTATATTGTGCGTCTACCTGTACAAGAAAGTATCTATGACCCCCCTCGAGGGCCAGCGCCGTCAGTACGACCGATTGTAAATATGTAAAGGGTGATTTTTTAAGAGCTTGAGAACTTTTTTTTAAAAAAAAACGCATAAAATTTGCAAAATCTCATCGGTTCTTTATTTGAAACGTTAGATTGGTCCATGACATTTACTTTTTGAAGATAATTTCATTTAAATGTTGACCGCGGCTGCGTCTTAGGTGGTCCATTCGGAAAGTCCAATTTTGGGCAACTTTTTCGAGCATTTCGGCCGGAATAGCCCGAATTTCTTCGGAAATGTTGTCTTCCAAAACTGGAATAGTTGCTGGCTTATTTCTGTAGACTTTAGACTTGACGTAGCCCCACAAAAAATAGTCTAAAGGCGTCAAATCGCATGATCTTGGTGGCCAACTTACCGGGCCATTTCTTGAGATGAATTGTTCTCCGAAGTTTTCGCTCAAAATGGCCATAGAATCGCGAGCTGTGTGGCATGTAGCGCCATCTTGTTGAAACCACATGTCAACTAAGTTCAGTTCTTCCATTTTTGGCAACAAAAAGTTTGTTAGCATCGAACGATAGCGATCGCCATTCACCGTAACGTTGCGTCCAACAGCATCTTTGAAAAAATACGGTCCAATGATTCCACCAGCGTACAAACCACACCAAACAGTGCATTTTTCGGGATGCATGGGCAGTTCTTGAACGGCTTCTGGTTGCTCTTCACTCCAAATGCGGCAATTTTGCCTATTTACGTAGCCATTCAACCAGAAATGAGCCTCATCGCTGAACAAAATTTGTCGATAAAAAAGCGGACTTTCCGAATGGACCACCTAAGACGCAGCCGCGGTCAACATTTAAATGAAATTATCTTCAAAAAGTAAATGTCATGGACCAATCTAACGTTTCAAATAAAGAACCGATGAGATTTTGCAAATTTTATGCGTTTTTTTTTTTAAAAAAGTTCTCAAGCTCTTAAAAAATCACCCTTTATAAACAGGCGCCGTATTGTATATGGACCATATACAAATTCAATAGCTAGCGTCTGTCCATTGGAACATAATTTATTACGTCGCCCGAGGGTTTTCAGTTTTCCACCAAAGTCTGATAATTATCATTGTCGTAGCAGTGTAAGGGTTGATTGACAATGAAACGTTTGCCTGGTATACCATTTTTTAATAAGTAAATATGAATATAATTAAATGTAAATAGAGTAGCGAGAACGAAAAATTTCTCGTAATATATTTTTGAAAATGAATTTATTAGAAGAATGTATACTGAATATAATTATGTAAAATAAGCTAGTTCACAAGCGTTTATGTAAATGTTGGGTATTTTTTGTTTGTTTTTTTTTTTCGTAAATACACAGCCCCTGATGGAAAAGCTATCGTAGAATTTGCGTTTATTGTCTTGTGTATACACGTGTTACAGATGTATATCTAAATGGAGCCTGTCTATTTTGTCAATGCCGTCTAGTATAAAAACGGCAGACGTTTCGTATTACCGTATTGTAAATAGATACCAAAAGTGCATACATAAATGTAAATTAAGAATGTCTGTTTCAGACAATACAGCTTTCTTAGAAAAACGGACAGAGTGTAGCGCTTCATGTTTACACTCTAGCCAAAGTGCTAGTACGAATTAAATCATCTTTAAGAAATAGTAGGCGCCTACGTTAGTTGACACTGAAGCAGCGTTATCGTTGTAAGAATGTCTGTTTAGACAATGCAGCTTTCTAGAGAAAATGGTAGGCGTGCATGGGTTCATGTTTACAGCATTTCCAAAGAGGTAGTACGAAATAAATAATCTTTAAGAAATAGTGCACGGCTGTGTGTAGCCCTCAACCCCTTGTGAAGACAGTCTGTCACTGTACAGGGACTCAAGGTTGTTATATTTCAAAATTTTCCTCGATTTTTGCATTTATGGTGAAGTCGAAATATATATAGAGGGTAGTGGGGGTATTCGAGTTAAGGTATAAAATTGCGTGAAACGGTAGTTCTCGTATTATTCAACGTTCAAACGTTCTACAACTATCATCCTGACAGTGTAGCATCGTTATTTCGCGTTTTTTAAAAAATGGATTCACGTAGACGTGTCCTTCTGTCCGTAGTGCGCGCAACGGCTCGCGTATTCATACGTCGGGAACCGCGATTGGTGCGGCGCTTTACACGGCTTTGGTTCATAAATATCGCGAACTTTACGTTCCAACGTCTCCGCGCAGAGTTCAGTGCAGTGTTGCTGAGTGGTGATGCAGAATCGATTACCGCTGCTTATGTGAGTGGTCCGTTACGGCGAGCACCCGGTTTTGTGCAACAATATGTGGTCCAACATCTTGCCGATCATGGTAGGACTCTTACACAGGCCGCTGAACGAATTGATTATGGGCGCTGAAAGTCGACATGCCCCTTCATTTTGTATTTTTTATTTCATTGAAATAATTTTTATTATTTAAATATTTATCAATCTTAAAATGATTGAACGAGTATAATATAAAAACTAATTTTTTATAATTTAATAATTTTATTATTGTTGTCAAAAATGTAATAAAAATACATTGTGAGCGTCATATCGTCAAGAACCAAGTTTTATTTTAACTGGTTGACGAAAAGTGGCTTGATTTTTAATCCACTTTCGCTTTGCTGCGCGAAAATTAATACACTTTCATCAATCCATGTAAAACTTGGTTCGTTAAACTCGTCGGTGTTGGCAATGTATTTATTCAATTTTTGAAAAATAGTAAAATTGTTTACGTAATTAACAAATTTTAATAAACCAAAACGTTTTTCTTTAAAGACGATACATTTTTATTTTTACTTGCTTATTTATTTTAAGATACTGACACATGTAAAATCACCCCCCCCCCTTACAGTGTTCAGCTATAGAGTATTTGTGTAGAAAATTTGGAGTTTTTATCGTCTTTTTGTTATTTGCTCTTTTGTATTTTACTTTCTTAATCTAGAAAAATATTGTTTATTATTTAAAATTGTATCATAGTTTTTACTTGTTCGCTTGACTGAAAGTGGTTTAATTTTTTACTTTTTAAAAACCGTAAAAATAATTTTTATTAAAACTTTTTTGTATTGTTTTTCCGAAAATTTAATAAAATACATTATCGACACCAGTGAGGGTATGAACCAAGTTTAACTGTGATTGATTGGTTGACGAAAAGTGAATTAATTTTTAATCCACTTTCACTCTATCTCGCAAAAATTAATACACTTTCCGTCAATCAATCAATCACAGTTAAACTTGCTTCGTAGACTCGTTAGCGCTGGCAATGTATTTTATTCAATTTTTGAAAAATAATAAAAATATTTTAGCTAGATTAAAAAATAAAAAACAATAGAGTGAAAAACAAAATGTTTTTCTTGAAAGAAATGATAAATTTTTATTTTCCCTTACCGCTATACGCTCGCTACTTGCGTCGAGCAGCAGCGAAAACGACGCTGGACCTCCCAGCGCCGACTCATGCTTGGGGTCACCGTCGTCGTGCACGGCTTCACCCAGCCCCGACGATGACGACAACGCCTCAATGTCAGGCGTGTCGGCAGACGACGGTGACGAGATTGATATGTTTTTCATCGCTGATGATAACGACAACCAGGAACCCGAGCACTTGAGAGACGCCAATGATGAGGCCATGGCGGAGGATGGTTAGGAAGACGACAGCGACAGCTCCATCGACGATGATATCCCTAACAGTCCGGCTAGCCCGGATCCTGAGCAGCCGGGGATAGAGGAAGACGAAGAACCAGTGATGGTTGCGCAGAGGCCTGTAAATATAGACGAGGCAACTACAGAATCCGCGGATGACTCGTATGATGGTACGTAAAAATAATTAAAAAATATTTAGTATTAGATTATTTACGAAGATGAATTAATGTAATTCATTTTCTAATAGATGATGAGCCGCAAGATGTTGCACATGTTGTCGTACGCGAGGTCGCGGATATCCCCGATAGTCCCGAGTCACCGCCGCCTCAGGAGCAAGGTATTGCCCTGCACAAAGAGGCGGTGTTTATTCGCACCCGCGTGATAGTAAGGTATCACGCGGGTAATAATTTGAAATTAATGATAATTAGAAAACGGTGATAATTTGTGTTTTCCTCGCTCGATCGTTGTAGCTCTTGCAAACAACGTACATAAACGCGAACGTAGCAAAGACTCGCATATAGCTTGGACGCGTGTACGACAAGGGGCGTCGCTCGACCAACGTGAAGAAGCGCAATCTCTTGTTCAGCTGGCTGGTGTGCAAATACCTCTAGAAGGCTGTGGTATTCCGGAAATAACGAATTTCCAAAGATACCTCATGCCTTTGAGGATTGCTATCACGGTATACGATTGGGAGTCACTCGGTACAGGTGTACCCCCGCTTTTTGATGGACAAACGTCTTTCGTAATGCCGGGGCCATCTGAGGTTGTTAATGTAGCGTATAGTGCTATTTTAAAACACTATTCGCCAATCGTCAACCTAATGGGCGCAGCAGGTGGTAAGAATTATTGTATACCGTGCAATAAATCTTACCGTCGTCAATTCGAGCATCGTTGCACGAGTAAGTCTCCACGATGCTTCAGTGTGCCGCCCTGTATCAAAGAGTTAGTCCCAACGGCTGATAAAGAGCTCGTGCCCGGTCCGGTGGCAGGTACTAGTCAAACAGTGCCCCCCGCTGTGAATAGCGAGAAGTCGTGCGACGATTGTGGACGAATGTTCTACAACCCCTTGTGTTTCGCTAACCATTTAAAACCATTGGTTAACCGCTATAAGCTGCAACAGCTTAAAAAATCTATTTGCGAGACTTACCGTATTTGTAAATCTTGTGATAAAGTTATGAGTAATCATCACAAGATTCACGAATGCGGTGTTTCTTTTTGTCGTTTGTGTCGTAGTTCGCATGGCTACAATGATCGTTGCTATATGCAAATGGTCAAACCACCGAAAGAATTGGAACCGGTCGCGGGACACCCTGAAACGCTATTTATATTTTACGATTTTGAAACGTGCCAGGATAAGCCGTATATTACTCCAAATACGGGAGACGACTCGTTCGAGCACGTAGTCACTCATTGTGTAGCGCAACAGCTGTGTGAGCTTTGTTTTTCTGCGGGAGAGCATCTACCCTTGAGCAGTTACTCGTGGTGTCCCCCTCCGATTTTAATGCAACTCACGTATGTTGTAGAGCATCGAAAACTAAAAGACACGTATTTTTTTTTATCGGCGGAAAAACATTTTTAAGGGGTGAAATCGCCCTTTAAAAATATCATGTCGAGGGGTGATTTTGCAGTTTCACCCAGAAGGCGTCAACCGATTTTAATAAAACAAAAACCAAAATACTCCTCATTGAAGACAATCAAAATTCCACGCTAAGTTGAAGAAAAAAATTCATTTGCAGGAGTGAACAACCCCCTAATTTTTCAAATTTCCACCCTACACAAAAAACTAATCAACCAAATTAAACAGAACATGTACCATTTGGAAGGGCAAGTTAAAATAAAGTTGACGTATTTTTGCACATTCACAGGAAAATGAGTTTACGGGGGTAAACTACCCCTTATCCATTAGTACGTATATTTGTGCATACATTTTTGTTTCTCGTTATTTAAATGTCCGAATTGATCAAAAACATTCCTGTTAGCCGAAGTCAAGGGGGAGAACTTCGCATGATGCTTTATTTATTATTAAGGGGGTGACCGGCTGGTACTTACAAGTAGAATGGTCCATTCACGAGTTTCGCGTTATTTACTGAAAAAAATAGCTTGTTCAAATACAGAATACTGGGGAATGTTGCTGGGGTTGAGCGGTTGTATGGCATATATGTATGGTTGTATTTCGAAACAGCGGCAATCAGCTGAGGACATAGGCGAGAAATAACAAATACCCGGTTTCGGCATGGGCATTTATTCGACTGTCGTCCTTTTCACGTCCCATGTTAACGCTCTCCCCACTCTCCATTCTCTCACATTTATTCTTACCGCCTTACGCATCTATGTACATACACCACAGTATATATTATAATGTATCATTCCTTTTACAATTCATCAACGTGCAATGTGCACGTCATAATTTGCAGCAATCATGGTTCGTAAGTCGTGCAGAAATGATACTCTTCAAAAAAATGTTGCAAGCATAAAGACTTCTTGCACCATGAGCATCTGATGATGGCCACATTATTACAACCTAGTACTTCACAGTGTGCTTGAGACGATTGACCGAAACCAAAACTCACTGGATTGTCGAATTCGTTTGGCTTATCGGTTATATAATTACTTTTGAACCATGCATATTTGAAAAGATTTATATATCTGGGTGATGAAAGTTGATTGTGTGCGAGAGATTGCAGTTTGATTATGTTGTTTCTCAAGTGCAAATTAATATCAGAATTAAGTAATAATACACTGTCGCAAAAATGTCGTACAAAATTTTTCCATATTCGGAAACCAAAAACGTCGAGTGGTTGGATTTTCCCTGTGGTGCCTTTAGGTCTTATCTTTGTGATAATTTTTTTGCCCCGAGGTGTTGCATTTAGAACAACTTCTGGGCAGTGTCCACTCCACGAGTCTATCAACAATACGCTGTCACGGCCGGTGTTGGGGAAGAATACTTTTTCCAACCAAATTTTGAAGTGCTCTATACATAGGATGATATTGGTTATCGATATAGTATAATTCATCATATGTTCAATATTTTCTGGCAATCATTTTTGTCCATACCTGAAGTCATTTTTCCGGATTTCGTTGCTGTTAAAAATACATTTTCTGGCCTGAGTAAATTTTTTTCCACGATTGGGCCGAACTCACCCTTTCCCTCTTTTAGAACGATAAAAAGGGGTGACAATAATTTTCCATCTGCATTTATGGTTGGCTGGATAGTGTAGCTGTGAGTTGTAGATGATACGGATTGTACTACACATTGCACTTGTTTAGTTCCTTCAGTCGTCAGAGTCCTGCCAGAGTGGATTTCCAGTTGAAAACCGCTCTGATCTGAATTATATATGCTTTCCGGTTCATATGTTTGAATATATGGTTTAATTTCATTTACGAAGTTTTCTGCATTCATCCTTAAAACTGGTTCGTCTTCTATAGTCTTTCGTGTTACGAATTTATTAATTTTCCTGGACACAATACGATGTGATTTCTTGAACTTCCGAAGCCAATTATGAGAAGCTTTAAAATGAATGTCTTCGTGACCTATCTCTTTTTGAGCTTGTAGAGCCCACTTTTGAAGGTCGATATCATGAACAATGAAACCAGCATTTATTGCGGCTTGTATGTTTTTCAAAGTATATTCAGAGATTTGAGCTAATTTCTCCTTGTAGGTCCCACCTTTGTTCATTTGATTTGCCCAGCGTTTTAATTGTCGTACAGATTTGACTTTTTTGAATTTCTGACTCACGGTATCGACACTGTAATTTTTCTTCTTACCGGATCTCCAGTATTCGATTGCTTTGCGTTTGTAATCGTAGCTTATGTCTTCTTCGTCTTTAGAACAAGTATCAGAATCCACTGGACCTCCATCATGTTGCCAAAGAGTGTCCTCGACAGGGTTAACATCATATTGCTTGAATGGCTCTTGAAAATCTAGCGATTGTTCCTCGATAATTTCAACTCCGTTATAATCGTCCATGCAGTCGACCAGAACTTTTTCGACATTCTGCTTTACCTCGATTTCTGCATTGTTAATCGGAGTTTCGGGAATATTCATGGCTTGAAATGTAGCCAAAAGAAGTTTAATGACGTTGATTGGATTCACTTTCATGGTCTATTGATTTTTTTTTCTCAGAAATTATAACTGACGCACTGGCACTCCGTTCAAATGAGCAACTGAAGATCGCTGTATGTATCGCGGCTTTTATATTTGAAAGACTTGTTGTTGAACCACATGCGATATCAGCAGATAATACGCAGTCCCAGATAGCCGCCTATGTAGAAAACACCTCTTACTGCGTCGAAAGTATTTTTATCATATTGGCGTATGATTAGATTACTCAAAAAAATAAGATCATATTCATTTCGTTGGAATAACTGACAAAGTTCTATAGATGGAACGACTGTTGCATCATCGACTTATTCCGAAATTTGCGCCGAATCGAAATACTATCTAATCGAAAGGTCGATGACATATGACGATAAATTATTGATAAGCACAAAACAGCACAAAGAGTGAACGCAAGCAGCTCTTTAACATGTAAATAACGAGAAACAAGAATGTACGCACAAATATACGTACTAATGGATAAGGGGTAGTTTACCCTCGTAAACTCATTTTCCTGTGAATGTGCAAAAATACGTCAACTTTATTTTAACTTGCCCTTCCAAATGGTCCATGTTCTGTTTAATTTGGTTGATTAGTTTTTTGTGTAGGGTGGAAATTTGAAAAATCAGGGGGTTGTTCATCCCTGCAAATGAATTTTTTTCTTCAACTTAGCGTGGAATTTTGATTGTCTTCAATGAGGAGTATTTTGGTTTTTGTTTTATTAAAATCGGTTGACGCCTTCTGGGTGAAACTGCAAAATCACCCCTCGACATGCTATTTTTGAAGGGCGATTTCACCCCTTAAAAATGTTTTTCCGCCGATAAAAAAAAATACTTGTCTTTTAGTTTTCGATGCTCTACAACATACGTGAGTTGCATTAAAATCGGAGGGGGACACCAAAGTACCTTTCCTTGTCAGTGCACTACCCAAAGCCTTTGGGTTTAGCGAGCAGCTGACTAAGGGTTATTTCCCGCACCTCTTCAACACTGAAGATGCACGAGGCTATAAAGGTGTTCTCCCCGCAGCTACGTATTACTCGCCCGACACAATGAGTAAACCAGACCGCGCGGAATTTTACGAATGGTACGCTGAGCAAGTCGATAAAGCTGGAACATTTGATTTTGAAAAACAAATTTTTAAGTATTGCAAGATGGATGTTAACATACTCCGTCGAGCTTGCTTCGAATTTCGGAAAATATTTTTATCCGTAGGTAATACATGCCCATTCACCGAGGCCACTACGATAGCATCGGCTTGCTCGGTCGTGTACCGTCGTAATTTTCTAAGACCCGATACAATTGGTCTTATACCTGCCGGTGGTTATATGCGTGCGGAAAATCACTCAGAGTAGGCCGTCGACTGGCTATTATGGGTCGAGCATGAGCTCGGTGATGCGCTTATTCACGCGGGTCGCACCCGTGAACATAAGCTACCCGAAGGGCTACGTGTCGACGGCTATATAGAGGTAAACAATCGTCGTATTGTTTATCAATACCATGGTTGTTACTGGCATGGATGCCGTGAGTGTTTTCCAAACGATCGCGCGAGAGAGTCTCACGCTGGTAACGAGAGTATGGACACTCGATATGAGCGTAATGTGGCAATGAGTTTAAAAATTCGTTCGCATGGTTACGAATTGGTGGAGATGTGGGAGTGTAACTTCAATCTACTCCGCAAAGTCGAGCCACGCGTAAACGAATTTTTAAAAAATCATCCACGACGCCCCACAGAGAGTTTGTACCCTCGTGCAGCGTTTTATGGTGGTCGCACAGGTAATATCGTCGCCTCCTACGATGTCGCACCAGGGGAGAACATATCGTACATCGTTATCTGCTCGCTGTATTCGTATATATGTAAGACAGGTCGTTTCCCGGTGGGGCACCCGAAAATATATATCGGTACCGAGTGCGACGATTTGTTGGAGGGTTCACTCGATGCTCTCGGTGTAACGGTCAACGGTTTGGTCGAGTGTACCGTATTGCCTCCGCGCCACCTCTTTCACCCCGTGCTACCTGTTCGAATGCACGAGAGACTGCTATTTGCTCTGTGCTCTAAGTGTACAGAGTCTATGGTTCAAGCCTCGTGCATTCATGAGAACCCTGACGACCGGGCTTTCACTGGTACCTGGGTGACGGATAAGGTGCGGAAAGCAATAGATATTGGCTATGAAATCTTAAAAATTTCGATGATTTGGGGGTACAAAACAACAATGTACAATCCCGTTACACGCGAGGGTGGACTGTTTGCCTCTTATGTAAATACATTTTTGAAAATTAAACAGGAGGCGAGCGGTTGGCCCGAGCACTGTATCGACGGAGCGTCTCGCGAAGAATATATAGATTATTACGAGCGTGTGGAGGGTATCCGGCTGAACGCTACCAACATTATGCGTAATCAGGGCTTACGCACAGTTGCTAAGCTTTGCTTAAATTCGTTCTGGGGTAAGTTCGGTCAGCGGGATACCCCGACGCGCACGGAAATAATTAAAACTCGCGAGAAGCTATTGTTGTATTTGTACGACAATGAGAAAGAAATTCAACGCCTGCTACTGGTTAACGACGATTTGCTATATTTAAACTGGATATCTCGCGAGGAGGCTATTACCCCTAGCCCCTTAACTAGTGTGGTTATAGCTGCATTTACAACGGCCTTGGCCCGTCTGAAACTTTATAGCTACCTCGAGCTATTGGACAGACGGGTTTTGTATTACGACACGGACTCTGTTATTTACGTGAGTACTGGTGATGATGCTTGGGAACCCACGGTAGGTAATCTCCTCGGTGACATGACCACCGAGTTGATATCGGTGGCTCCGAACGCTTATATCAACTCGTTCGTCTCCGGTGGCCCAAAATTTTATGGTTATACGGTTACGACTACCGAGGATCCTGAAACGGTGGTGGACACTGTTTGTAAAGTGAAGGGGATAAGTTTGAATTATAAAAACTCGGGAACAATTAATTTTAATTCAATAAGTGAACTCATAAAATCGGAATTACCGTCGCTTAGTAATACAGTGTTTAATTAAAAATTTCATTCAATTCAAAGAACGCCCCTCCACAACGTCATCACCCGTACAATGTACAAAACTTGTCGTGTCGTATGCCGTAAACGTCGCCATATTACACATCGGTTATCACTACCGTTTGGTTATAAGAATAACGATGCTGATGATGGCTAGTAACATCGATTTGTAATATAAAGAAACTTTTGTAAATATGTATCAACATGTAAATAGAATGCGATCGCCTCTGCGCGCGCGCGCGCGCGCGTGTGTGTGTGTGTGTGTGTGTGTGTGTGTGTGTGTGGTTATTTATGTATATAGTTTGTAGATCATTTTTCACAATTGTTTTGCACTTGTAACTTTGTATATATATGTGTGTGTGTGTGTTTTTATGTACATATAGTTACCGTGCGTGCGTGTGTGTGTATGTGTGTCAATGCGTACATTTATCTGTACAGCGTTGTAAATTATTATTATTCTTCATGAATATTATTGTATATATGTATATGTGTAAAAACGATAAAAATATATGGCTTTATTTATATAATTTTGTAAAATGATAATAAAATCACGTATATACAAGCGTGTACAGAACGATATTATATGCGGATTTATTTGTATAATTTTGTGAAATTATAATAAAAACACGTGCATACAAACGTGTGCAGAACCATTTTGAAATTCGTATGAATAAATTAGAAACTTTGAATTTCCTGTCTTATTATTCGAAATCACTCCCACCATACACATTTTCATATTTAACTATGCTGGCCATTGACGCGAAATGTGTATATCTAATGGTAACAGCTGTGAAAAAAAGTTAGTTGAAAAGAAAACGTCGCTGTGAAAGAATCTTTGCCTCTCTTTCCACAATGAAAACTATTGGCGGTATACTCATGATCGACTGCTGCAAGGATCCCCGAGACCTCACTAAATCTGAGCTCGCATACATACCGAAGCCGCTGCTATTGAAACATTGGGGCGGAAAAATAGAAATTCTGTATGATAAACTACCGGAGGAGCTGAAGGTTGACCGGGAGGTCTCCTTGTACATGCCGTTCTATGTACATGACAAAAAATCGGGTACGAAAACACAAATTAACGGTCGACCGCCAGCTCGCCGTGACTGCCACGGATGCCATTGAAAATTACGGATGAACAATACATGTTTGTTGGACGAGAATGGTAAAATAAAACAGTTTTTTATGAAACTAAAATATAACAAGCGTTTTAATTTACCGTTGTTTTAAATAGACGTTTTAATTAATAAATTGTTTTAATTAACAAAAATTATAAAAAAGCTACGTAAAGGGGTCTCGGTTATCGACGACTGAGGGAAACCGGTTGATGGTGGGGTACAGAATATTATTTACCACGAGACCTACTATACTTATCTTCCGTGAGTCCCAAATTAACTGTAGCGATGGTCGGCTACATACCGACGGTTGATAACCGATCCGCTTTACCGATTGCCGATACATTTTCTGCTAGATCGACTGCCAACATTCACTCTTCATTACCACCTGTCAGTGACACGATTACCGACAGTAGATGGCGCATCGGTAATTAATTTTCTGCTGGACCGGCTTTGACATTAAATATTCTTTACTGACGATCGGTAACACGATTACCGACAGTAGATGGCGCATCGGTAATTTTTTACTGGACCGGCTGCCAACATCCAATCTTCTTTACCGACATTAGGTGGCGCATCGGCAATTAAGGACGGGTCAAAATCCGGCAGATGGCGCTGCGACGCTGCACCAATCAGAACACTAGGATAGGTGGACTGGGGGTGGGGACTGGTGGGAACAAATCAGAGATGGGGTAGGGGTGGTAGGGGTTGTGGGGACCAATCAGGAACGGGGGTGGGGTAGTGGGGGTGGACACGCCCCCTGAAACACCTAATGAGGAAACAGCAGGGGAGGGGGTAGTGGTGGGGAGGGGCGGGGCTTGTCTAGACACGCTCTGGCGCCAGCCGGCCACGCCCTGTTTTTCTATAACGGGCCCCTTCGACTGTGATCTTCTACTCGGCCTTTTTCCGGGTTTGGGGCCCAGATGGCTGCAGTGTCCAGATTGTCCGCGTACCAGCTTGCATTCATTTTATCACGATATTGTTCACTGATAATAATCACATCACATGTTTTTTCGCGCACCAGTTGTGTCAGGAGGTTGTCGGCCGTTCTGCTCCTGTTCAGATTTCCTCAAAGTACCCTTGTCATTTCGGGGTCCTGTTTTTAGCACTTTCCAACGCTCTCCGCAAAGTGGCACATTTTCCTGTTTCCGGCACGTGGGACGATTGCGCTTTGTCCGCGCACAAAACACACCGCGCTTCCATATCGCACTTTGCGTCTTTATGACCGGTTTCACCACACTTATAACACAGCTTACTTCTATCCGGTTCATTACAGTTTTTGGCTTGATGCCCATACCCTAAGCACCTGAAGCACCGCATTACAGATATGCGTTTTCGAATTCTACAGTTGACCCAGCCAACTTTGATCTTGCCCTTGTGGATGAGTTCTGTTGCCTTTATTTCATCCACCTCGATGAAAGCGATTTTCTGGCCCCTGTAAATCGCATTTGGCACTCGGACTTGAACATTATCTACTTGTCCCGAGTACTCGCGTGCCAAGGCGTCGAGCACATCTTCTTCTTCAGTTGCTCCGTCGAGGTCCCTAATCTCGAGGGTCATCTTCGGGATGAGTTCGGTGACTTTGCCCGTAATACGTGTGCATCGCTCAGGGCCTTGGTGAAGACGTCCTTGTTCTTCTGGTTGTTGCCTAGCTTCAGCAGAATTTCACCCTTGTGAGTCTGCCGGATGGCTTTGATGTCCGTCTCCGTGTCTGCAAGGTTCACTTTGGCGCGGATGTCCTTCAGTATCTCCGCGTAGGTTTTCCCTGTTTCCGGCTTGATAAGAACGGGTTCGCCGCGCGGCCTATCTCCGATCCGTTTGTTCTGCTCTCTTTGGCGTTTCGGTGGAGTTGTTTTCATCCTCGTTGCCGGTGTTTCCTCGTCATTGCTTGCAGCCTTTCTGGCTTTCCTATTGTTGGCCTTGACCGCGCCTTCTTTCTCCTTTCTGCGGCGAGATTCTTGCCACTGACCTTCCGTTTCTCCGTGCTTGGGTCTTTTATCTGCCCGTTGTACAGGAGATCCTCCTCTTGGGCAGGTTAGGTGTTGTGACCTCTGGATTCCTCCATTCGAAGATAATAATAATAATAATAATAATAATAATAATAATAATAATAATAATAATAATAATAATAATAATAATAATAATAATAATAATAATAATAATAATAATAATAATAATAATAATAATAATAATAATAATAATAATAATAATAATAATAATAATAATAATAATAATAATAATAATAATAATAATAATAATAATAATAATAATTATTATTATTATTATCGCCACGGATAGGACAGTGGCGGGTTTTCGACGGCTATACGGCCAGCGATCACCAGTACATTGTCTTCGAAGTGGCAGGACAAACGGCGACGAGACGGACGAGGACCCAGTACCCCCCGAGGTGGAACCTCAACAAACTCGACTTACGAAAATTTTCGGAGGAGCTGGCGACAGCACCAGCACCAATGACGAAAGTCCCCCCTGAACTGACTGGCCGGCGAAGGGCGGAAAGACTCACGGATGAGACGGCCAAACTGACGGACCGGCTGTGCAACAGCACAATGCCGAAACGACGACATAGACCAAACAGGCAACCACAATACTGGTGGACGGACGAAATAGCCGAGCTGCGCAGGCTCTGCTTGGCGAACCGCCGACGAGTTACGAGGGCTGGGGGAAGACCCGAAAGGGAAAACCTCCAAGCCACTTACGAGACGTCACGAAAAACACTTACGAACGCCATAAGGGACAGCAAAACGCGATGCTGGAAGCAGCTCTGCGAGGAGGTGAACGAAGACCCCTGGGGAACCGGTTACAAAATTGTGACTGGCAAACTAGGGGCCCGAGTTCCACTTGAACTCAAAGATGCCGAAACCGCAGAACGAATTGTTGACGGACTGTTTCCGACCCACCCGATACGGACGAACGTGACAGACGACACGGAGGCCCCGGCGGCCCCCATATTTACCGCGGAGGAGCTCTTCAAAGCGACTGCCGCGATGAAGACTGGCAAGGCGCCGGGACCAGACGGAGTGCCGGCGGAGATATTTCTTGACCTGTACAACACGAGCTTGACGACGGGAACGTTCAGTGACCGGTGGAAGACGGCAAGGCTAGTTCTTATCCCTAAGGGTAAGGGCGACCCCAATACGCCGTCAGCCTACCGGCCGCTGAGTTTACTCGACACAACGGGTAAACTCTATGAACAACTACTAAAACCGAGACTGACGGACGCGATACAGACCAGCGGAGGCCTCTCAGACCAGCAGTTCGGCTTCAGGAGGGGACGATCAACGATTGGAGCGATTCAAAAAGTGGTCGATTCCTTCCTGGATTTGGAGAGACATTGCCATGCAGCGCGACCAATCGTTCTGCTGGCGACCTTGGACATCAGGAACGCCTTTAACTCGGCCAGGTGGGTTGACATCCTGGAGGCGCTTGAAGGCAACTTCGGGGTTCCGGCTTACCTGGCTCGGGTGGTGGGCGACTACCTAAGAAACAGACGGATCACGTACGAGACGACTGAAGGACCGGTGACGAGACAAATCACCGCGGGGGTTGCACAGGGGTTTATACTGGGACCAGACTTTTGGAACGGACTCTACGACAGCTTACTCAGGCTGGAATTGCCGCTTGGCGTTTTCCTTGTCGCCTACGCAGACGACGTGGCGGCGGTGATCACCGAGCGGTCTCCAGACCTGGCACAGCAAAAACTGAACCAGACGATGCGGCGAGTGGGCCGTTGGATGACGGACCACGGACTACAACTCGCGACAGAAAAGACAGAACTGACTTTCCTTAGCAGAAGACGCATACAGACGAGACTACCCATGTGGGTCGGGACGGACGAAATCGAGGCCGGAGGCGAAGTCAAGTACTTGGGAGTGACCCTAGATACGAAGATGACCTTCTGGCCTCATATACAAAAAACATGCCAGAAGGCGGCTAAGAGGATAGCATCCTTAAGCCGCCTAATGGCCAACACAAACGGGCCAAGACCGGGAAAACGACGACTCCTAATGACGACAGCCCACTCGATCCTCCTGTACGGCGCGGAGATCTGGGCAGATGCCCTGAAGACAAAGAAGTACTGCCACGCCATGACAACGGTACAAAGACAGGGTGCGCTGAGGATCGCCTGCTCCTACCGAACTGTCTCTGCACAAGCAGTCTTGGTGGTTGCGGGCGTGATCCCCGTGGACCTCCTAGCTTTCGAGCGAAAGAGGATCTACGGGAGAAGCGCGGACATAAGACGGGAAGATGCGGCGGTCGCGGAACGCGACAAGACGATACAGACTTGGCACGAACAATGGACAGAAAGAGCGACAGGCAACTGGACAAGACGACTAATAAAGGACCTGAGACCGTGGATCGAAAGGGATTTTGGGGACGTAAATTTTTACATCACCCAGTTCCTGACGGGACACGGTTACTTTAGACGGTACCTTTATAACATGGACAGAGTACGGACGCCAGACTGTAAATACTGTGGACACGAACGAGACGACGCGGAACACACATTTTTTGTGTGCGACCGCTGGACAGGACTCCGACTGGAACTGGAGACGATTGTTGGCAGCATCACCCCGGACAACATTGTTCAGGTGATGCTCCACTCAACAGAATGGTGGCAACTAGTTGCCACCTATACAGAGACGATACTGCGACGAAAAAACGTAGACGGCTGCCTCACCTAACCGAGCAGACAGACTGACGTGACGCGACAGGTTACAGACAGCAAGACGAACGAACGAACACGGACAGAACCCCCAGCCAGAAGTAATACCAAAATAGTTCCTGGTCTGGGGGAGGGCAACAAGGAGAGGGCGGTTTAGTGGGTAGGCCTACTTTTTTGGGAGTCCCACATACCCCCCCAGTTCAAAAGACTGGAGGATATCCGTAAAAAGGATTCCGCAACTCCTTGTATAATAATAATAATAATAATAATAATAATAATAATAATAATAATAATAATAATAATAATAATAATAATAATAATAATAATAATAATAATAATAATAATAATAATAATAATAATAATAATAATAATAATAATAATAATAATAATAATAATAATAATAATAATAATAATAATAATAATAATAATAATAATAATAATAATAATAATAATAATAATAATAATAATAATAATAATAATAATAATAATAATAATAAGTGGAAATGTGTTTACGCACACCGATGAGTTTGTCTTCACCGATAGTGTGGGACTCTTCTATTTAATTGGCCCTACTCACTAAAACCACCTACCTGACTCCAGCACCATGACGCCGAAACCGCTTTTGCATTACTTCAGGGTCATGGGCTATCACTGCCACTTTCCGGCCTTCCCTCCTTGTCCTTGGCGAGCCTTCTATGGCAATCGTCTCGATCGCCCTACTTCCCTGCCCCCGCGAACGTGCTTAGAGGTTCCGGCGATCTTGATCTCGCTGCTCCTTTTTCCTCTTTTTCCGCAGTACGGTCTCCGCGTACATCCCTACTGCTTCCCAGTTCTTTTGGGACTCCAGCATCGATGGTACGATGGTCTGAGAGGTTCTCGGTTGCCCAAGGGTTGTCTCTAGGACATATCTTTCAGCCACCCATCCATCATACGCGAAGAACGTATGTTCTGCGTCGTCGACGCTATCCGGACAGTAGTCGCAGTAGGGACTACGCTTCCTCTCCATACTGTGTAGATAGAAGTTGAAGTGTCCGTGGCCGTCGAGGTGCTGGGCGAGATGAAAGCTTACCTCTCCATGCTCCCTGTCGATCCACGGCGTCAACGTTTTTATTATCAGCGCTGTCTATCGGCCGGTCGTAGCTTCGGCCCATCTCCGTTCCCAGTCTCGGAGAGTTCGTTGCCGCTTTTCTCTCCGAGTGTTATCTGTCGCATCCTCGGCCCTCCATTCGTATATGCGCTTTCGCTCTTTGGCAAGCAAGTCGATGGGAATAACATCAACCACCACCAACACTTCCGCTTCAGACACCGTCCGGTAGGCACTTGCGACACGAAGGGCCCCTCGTCCTGTACTTCTCCACGTCCATGGCATCACTCCGACCTTCGCCCAGTAGAGAAGCACGCTTAACCTTGAGTGAATCATGTACGAAGCATGCTACTCCCCTTCCTCGTTTACCGTCTATCACTACGAATGATTAAATATCCCTCCATATGTATTAGTGCGTCAGATACCGTAGAATGAAGGCATGTTTCTACTATTGAAATCAAGTGATACGCATGAGTAGTATGTGTAAAGCTTTGCTCCATCTCAATGCTATCCCCACTCCATCCCACACTTCCCCACTTTTCTGCCGCCGCGCTACCCACCCTGCTTAACCAGTGTCGGTAACATGGAGATGGTAAAGTGAGATGGTGTGGGTACCCTGGTGAACAAGCAAGAGTAGAGATAAGAGCAGGATAGAGCAAGGGTGTACACATTCTTGGTATAAGATTTGTAACTCACCTTTTTGCTGACGGCATCTACGACTAAAGTGTGTGCCACCGTGCTGAAGGCTGTGTGATGCAAGGGGAAATGCATCATAAACCTCTTGGAGACTGGGTGCTTTTCAGGAGTATATAGCCAAGCCCTGGGCATTCGCGGTTTTGTCCGGGTGATACCGTCTCACCGTGGTACTCCGTGGACCAATATGGAATTTGAATCAAACAATCAAGAAACTAACACAGGAGAGGGTAGTGCAGATGAAAGCGCTTTGGCATCTATGGTATCTAATGCTACAAGCGACAAGAGGTAGCTAGCGTTTGCGAGGCTCGGGAAGAAAATTACCAGGCTCCTTGGGTTCGTTAGACCGAAACACAACGTGCATGGAGAAATAAAGCGGCTAGTGAGCTCCGTTCGCAGCTGCTAATATACTGACGGATGAGGGTGAAAGTGCAATACCGAAGCTCGAGACGCGGCCTAAGACAAAGGTGAATGAAACTCAGACCTAACCTGGCCTAAGAATGCAAGCGTGCTGGAGCTGAAAGATCTAGACGAACTGGTGACGGAAGAAGACATACGCGAGGCCTTCACGAACCAACTCGAGGGCTCTCAAGATGCGAAAATAGAGGTCAAATCGATACGAAAAGCATATGGACGAACCCAGACGGCAGTAATCACCTTGCCAGCCGAATTAGCCAAGAAGGCGGTAATGCTGAGCAAAATCCGGATCGGTTGGGTGCATCCGAGAAAAAAGACAATCCTCAAGTGCTTTAGGTGCTGGAATTTTGAACACCTGGCCAGGAAATGCACATGTGACATTTTGCTCGCTGGGTACAAAAGAAAGTCGTTTTTGTATCGTATAGTTACAGGGAATGAAAAGTGGATTTATTTCGAGAATCCCAAGCGTAGAAAATCATGGGTTGACCCAGGCGCATAATCCGCGTTTACCGCAAGACCAAATCACTTTGGCAGGAAGACGATGCTCCGTGTTTGATGGCACCAGAGAGGCGTGGTCAATTATGCACTGTTAAAACCTGGGGAAACAATCGACTTGTAGCAATCGATTCCCGGCCTACCTACAGGGCCTCCAAGCTGCGACATGAAGGAAAACATGAGGATACTACAGCTAAACCTCAATCATTGTGAAGTAGCACAACACCTGCTCTCACAGACGGTTCGGGAGTTAGATATCGACGTTGCTGTCCTGTGCGAGCAGTACAGAGACTATGAGGGAGCAACGTGGGTATCGGATATCCCAGATCGTGCCGCTATCTGGATATGTGCCAAGTACCAAGTGCAGGAAACTGCATGAGTACCGACTCCGGGGTTTGGCTGGGCCAAGGCGAAGGGCACCTACATCTACAGTGTATATACTCCACCCAGTGCTGCTGTTGAAGAATTCGAAGCCTTGATGGACTGGCTCACAGATGGTGTGAAAGGACGGCGCCTAGTCATCGTGGCAGGTGATTATAATACCTGGGCCAAGGAATGAAGAAGTAGGAGAACAAACCGGTGATGGGAAATACTGCTAGACGCTTTTGCCTCATTAGATATTATCCTGGTCAACACGGGAAATAAGCCGACATTCTCCAGAGGGGACACCAGCTCTATTGTTGACCTGACATTCGCAAGCGAGTGTCTCGTGTACTTGGGCCCGACGTAGTAGGTCTGTGATGGCTATACCCATAGTGATTACCAGGCCACTCTCTTTGTCGTGGCTGGACCCAGTAGCACTGTGGAACCTGCAAGGAAACAAAGAACGGGAGGCAGCAAATGGCGTACCAGAACTTGCGACAAAGAGTCCTTTGTCGTCATAATGCAGGAAGAGGTCACACTCACTGGCCAGCCGGATGACATGACGTAGTAGATGATGACCTATATCACCAACGCCTGTGACGCATCGATGCCGAGGATTTCAGGAAGGTGGCACCGCCCACCAGTATACTGGTGGAACGATGTCATCGCTAAACTTCGAAGGAAATGCCCTCGTAGTCGGAGGCTGTACTAGCAAGCCAGGAAGCGCAAGAACTACTACACTCGCCGAGAGCAGTACAAAAGCGACCGCAGGGTCTTGAACAAAGCCATCAAGGAGAACAAACATGTAAGTAAACAGGGACACATGGGGCAGGCCTTATAGGACGGTTATGGCTAGGTTAAAAATTCTACCCATGCCGGTGCCGACGTGCCCTGCCCTGTTCCACAGGATTGTGGCTGCATTTTTTCCCGAGCAGCCAGGACCAAGGCGGTTTCGCTCCTGGACACCGGGAACATAACATCGATAGGAACGGAGGAGCTTCTTGGGGCCTGCCGCAGGGTTGGGGACAACAAGGCTTCTGGCCTGGATGGCATTCCTAACGTTGCTCTCTCGGTCGCAATCAAAACTCGCCTAGAGAGGTTCCTCGATACCTACAACGAGTATCTACGAAAAGGTGTTTTTCCTCGCTGCTGGAGGTAACAGCGTCTTGTACTTCTACCGAATATGCTTACTGGACACGGCAGGAAAGATACCCGAGCGGATCATGTGCGATCGATTGGAATCCTTTAGTGAGGAAAGCCAGGGCCTCTCCGAGAACCCGTATGGTTTTAGGAGAGCACGGTCTGCAGTGGATGCCATCGATAAGGTGATTGAGATTGCCCGCGGGGCTATCAAGGGCAAAACGTGGAGAAGAGACGCCAAGAAATAGTGCGCCGTGGTACCGCTGGATGTCAAGAACGCATTCAACTCGGAGCGGTCAAGTTACATCATGGATGCACTTCAACTTCTGGAAGTCCCTGGGTACATCAGGTCCATTGTCGCTGAATATTTCAGAGACAGAACGCTGACGTACTACACAGACGACAGTCCCAGAGTCTATAACATCACGGGCGGGGTTCCACAGGATTCGGTTCTTGCCTCCATAGTGTGGAATATTATGTATGATGCAGTGCTTAGGCTGTGACTGCCACAAGGAACAGATACCATAGGATTTGCCGACAATGTTGCTGGGGTTGCTGTGGCGAAACACCCGGAGGAAGTGACTCAGATCTAAAATGAAACCGTCGCCACTGTTCGACAGTGGTTATCATAAGTCGGCCTTTAACTAGCGGATCATAAAACAGAGGTGGTACTCATCACAAGTAGGAAGAAGAGGGTGACCACCACCCTTAGAGTAGGAAACCAGAAGATCCGCGTGCAATCTTCCCTGAAGTATCTGTGTATCTGGATCGACTCGAGACTGCGCTTCGATAATCACTCGCGCATCTGCAGAGATGAGGCGGCAGGCGTAACAGTCGCACTGGCGCGTATGTTATTATGCCGAACATCGAAGGGCCTAGGCAGAGTCGTAGGAGACTTTTGGCAAGTATCATCACCTTGACCCTGCTCTACGCGGCACCCATCTGGGCAGAAGTCATGAAGACGAGGAAGTACGGGTGCAGGGCGGTCTCGGACCGCCACCTGTGGACCTCTTGGCAGAAGAACGCCGACGGATTTATCGGCGGAGGCAAGAAGAGGCACAGAGCGATAGTAATGCTGTCTCAAAGGAGAAGAGATAGGTGGCTATTGGACAGTGGCAGATCCACTGGGAGACATTCTCCAATGGTAGATGGACACACAGTCTCATCCCGAACATCTCTAAGTGGATTGGGCGAAAGCACGGGGAAGTAGATTACTACTTGTTCCAGCTGTTGACCGGACACGGCTGCTTTAGGAGCTATCAGCACCGATTCAAGCTGGATACAGGCTCCACATGCCCAACCTGCCCTTCCATGACTTAAGATGCGAAACACGTATTTTTCGACTGCCCGCACTTCAGGGAGGAGAAGGAGGAACTCCAACAGTTCCTTCCAGAACAGGTGATTCGGGAGAACATGGTTTTCCTGATGCTGATCTCTCAGTAGCACTAGGATACTCAGTAGCAGTATTGCGAAAAAACTAAGGCTCGAAGAGCGCAATCGAAGAAGTCGGACAGCAGAAGGTGAAACGTAAGATCATAGCGTAAAGATCATAGCGATCATAGCGATCATAGCATAAAGAGCATAGCATATAGCCAACATGCCTCCCCTCTACAAAGTAATGCCTGACGTCGCGTCCGCGAGGGAAGACGGAACAAGGGAGGTGGTTTTAGTGGGTAAAAATCCCACACACTGCGGAATACGGGTTCCGCAGCGTCTTTGAAAAATTTCCACCGGCCCCCGGAAAAAAACACACACACTCTCTCTCTCACTTACTCACTCACACATCAGCATCCGCAGCTATGTGTCTAAGTAATATGGATTACATGCACCCATGGAGCGTGGGCACCGTCCGGGGTAGGAATCCGTATACCGATTAGCGTATCGCTACCGCACGTTTCTTCAATCAGGTCTTGATCTCCGGCCTCGTCAATAGCATGATCGAGCCCGAATACCATGTACTTCACGAGCAACACCGGTAGTGTGCTAATCGGAGGTTCGGGAGAAATAGTTGCGGCCAATCGACGTACTCTCTGACGAAAAGTATCCGGAATTTCTCATTTAAACGAGCCACTCTTGAGATATTGTCAAAATCATTTTTTTTCTAGGTTGGTACATCTATCGGTTGTTTACATGTCACTTTTGAGCGCAATGTGTCAGATCGTTTGTACGTAATAGCTTTGTAAAGAAATCATTGTTTGGTGTACTCTGCGAATTTCGCTATGTCGAATTTAATTGATCAAAGAGTGTGCCCGAAATGTTGTGTTTCTAACAAAATATTAAGTGCGGAAGCGTTGAAAATATTAAAATATTAATAATAAAAGGTACCCTACGGAGACTCGACAATGTCGAAAACACAAGCATACGTGTGGTACAAGGAGTTTAAAGCGGGCCGTACTGTGGTTGATGATTTGCCTCGTTCCGGTCGTCCATCCTCCTTTGTGATTGACGAAAACATCGTAAAAGTTAAGAAAATTGTTAAGAGATAGCAGCCGAACTTGGTGTCTCGGTCGGATTGGTGCAGAATGTTATGCACGATGTTTTAGGCATAAGACGCGTCCAAGCGCCAGAAACAACTCGTGGTTTCTTACCAACGACAACGCACCGGCTCACACATCTCATCTTGTACGTGACTATTTGACCTAAAACAATGTTAATACCGTTCGGCAAGCTCCGTATTCACCTAACATGGCCCCGTGTGACTCTTTCCTATTCTCACGACTCAAGTTACTGCTTCGCGGAAAGCATTTTGAGACGATTGAGGCGATAAAGGAGAATTCACAGAAGGAACTGAAGGCGATTCCAAAATCGGCCTGTGAAAAGTGTTTTAACACTAAACCTACCATGCGTGGTCAAATGACCGTTTTCGAAATTTCGTTTAGAATATCTCGTATACAACGTTACTGTATCACCATGTAACTTATTGACTTTTCCTATAATATACATACAACCCATTTTTCAATATTCACAACTTTCATTATTGTTTACTTTCCGAAAAAAATGTATAGTATGTCTAGTCTACCATGAGCGGTCATCTGATCATTTGAACAATTCAACTTATTTACGACTATATTCTTCGGAAGGTGTTGGAGAATCCGTCTGGTGATGTTATTTGACAGATCTGCAATATATTGAAAATGATGAGTCTTCACTCACGACAGGGTAAAATAAAACCAGACGCATAGATGGTATTCAGAGAAAGTGGTTTATTTTCACCTTCCACACAAGTATGTAATAATACATTGTAAAACAATTACTTAGATGCAAAGCGAAGAAACCAAAATATATTAAATTTAGAAAAAATACAAAATAATATCAATGAATGCACCAAAATTTAAAGAATAAGAAAACCGAATTTAAATTAACTGAACTGAACTTGATTATATGAGCTGAGAACCAGCACACAATTATATTAATTGTGTGCTGTGAGTACTGAGAGCGGTGTACGCACCGCAGCCAGTGCTGCGGAGCATTCAACGCAGTGAGATGTATGAGTGCGTAAGGTGGTATTACAATTCACTGCAAGCTCTCAGCAGCTTAATGCAGAGAGGTTGCAGTGAACAAATAAGAGCACTTGCAATTGAAATTGCTTGAGTGCTCTATACGTATGAGACAAGCTACGCAGGCAGCACTGCGTAGCACAGTACAACACATAATGAGGATGCACAAAATGAGCAGTGTATAGCCGCTGTACTCTTCCAGCAGATATCTTGGAGAAAAGTACAGTGAATATAGTACACTTGCATAATTATATTAATTATACCGGCGAATTATGGTGAGAAAAACGTGGCTTGACATGTGCTGCAATGCCGCCAAAAAGTGAGGCCAAAAATGTTGATGTACCGATGAGCATGCAACTCCTCGTTACCATTGAATTTGCGGTAAATTATAGCAACGTACTCGTACCTGATTTTGAGTCCTGTTGAGAGTGATGAGAGAGTCCAGAGCCAAAAGCCAACGAGAAAAGTTCAAGAAAGTGGTGCGCTGTTCCTCGATGTCGTCGCGAAAATGACTAAATTTTTTATATTGCTGCGGAATATGAAATTAACGTTGAGCGCTGAAGTCAGTTGAGCGAGATAGCCGGTGAGCGAAACCGAAGTCAAGCGAGAGAGACATCCTCTCGCTCGACGCGCGAATATCGATCGCCGTGCGCCAGCTGATTATCCAACAGAAGGTGCACTCTTGAAATTTTTTTACGAGTCTACAATGTAATTGTGGATCTACATTGTAGACAAACGCGCGATTGGAACAAATCCATAGCGTTCTTTGTACGACAGTACGGTCTTGTGATCCGAACAGAGAGCATCAAAATTTCACAGTGTATAATAGAGATTATTACGTGTTATAAGTGCTAGTTTCGACAAAGTGAACAAAGCCAACAATATTTTGTGGTATGATTTACAATTGAACATTTTTTATTTCTGTTCTCAATGTTTTTGCCCCGTTTGATTTATATTTTTATATTTTAGTTTTTACTTTATCATTGGTATATTCAACCCCAAAAATGTCAAGACATTCGAGGAATATCAACTTATTATACAAAGTAAATAATATCGAAGAGGATTGTTCGGAAGATGACCAAGAAGTTTCCGATATTGATAACGATACAGCAGAAAATAATTGTGACTTATTTGACAGCGATACGGACGAAGAGAATATTTTGAATATACTAAGAGGACGAAAAGAAAGAGATTTATGGTTAGTTCCGAAAGTGAAAATGGGGAAGAGATTGAAACTGCTACAGACGGAACTGTTTGGCAAAAAATAAAAGAAGGGTCTAATCGCGGAAGAGCACCGACTTATAATATTTTCAAGGAAATATCAGGACCGACAGGATACGCTAAACGAAATATTATAAATGGCAGAGTTGAGTCAGCATTTTCCTTGATTATTGATCGTAACGTGATTGAACATGTAAGAAAATATACGGAATTAGAGGCATTTCGAGTGTTGAAAACGAAATGGAATTTATCGATTGCAAAATTATATGCATTTATTGAACTTCTATATGCACGCGGCGCATATGAGGCTAAAAATATGGATCTATCATATCATATTTATGGAACAAGAAACGGGGTCTCTCATTTTTCTCGACAACTATGAGCCGAAATGACTTCACAGAAATCATAAGATTTATTCGGTTTGACAACAAAAATTAACGAAGCCAACGCTTACAAAACGAGTTCGCTTTAATCCCTGAAGTTTGGTACAAATTTATTGGAAACAGTCAAAACTATTATAAACCAAGAGCATATCTTTGTATAGATGAACAATTGTTCCCAACAAAAGCACGTTGTAGATTTACTCCATACATGCCCAATAAACCGGACGAATTTGGCATAAAATTCTGGTTGGCTTCCGTTGTAAGTAGTAAGTATATAGTAAACGCCTTTCCATATTTGGGAAAAGATAAAGAGAGAGAATCACCAATCCCACTTGGGGAGTTTGTAACTTTGAAATCAGCAGAACCATATACGGGCCATGGGAGAAATATAACAACTGACAATTTTTTTTACAAGCGTGTCATTAGCGAGTAAACTTCTAGCAAAAAAAAACTACGCTTGTTGGAACTATCCGCAGAAATAAAAGAGAGCTACCAAAATTAGCGAAACAGGCAAAGGACAGTATGACACGCTTCTCAACAATAATATACAAATCGAATGATTTTATTCTTTCAATTTATAAAGCTAAACCCAATAAAAAAGTATTGATACTTAGTTCAATGCATTCATCCGTTGAAATTGAAAAAAGTTACACCCGCATACTAGAGACAATTAGATTTTACAATAGCACAATTCGGTGTAGATGTAACCGATCAAATGGCCAGAAAATATAGTGTAAAATCCAAATGTCAGAGATGGCCTTTACAGGTATTTTTCAATATCTTAGATTTAGCCGGGATAAATGCTTGAATTTTATATAACGAAACAACGGGTGAAAAAATATCGAGGCAAGAATTTTTATTTCAATTGGCGGAAGAGCTTGGGACCGAATATCAGAAGGACAGACAGCTAAGCAAAGAATTTTCATCAGACACAATAACAAATACAGCTATAGATACATCTGGACGGAAATATTGTCAAATAAGATATTGCCAAGTCAATAAGACTAACAAAATTTGTACAAAATGTAAAAAATACGTATGTGGAAAATGTGCAATACAAAAAGTTGTAATTTGTAAAAAATGTGCTGAAAATGCATAAAGGTAAATAAAAGTTTTCTAAATAGAAAAGAGGGGAGCGGATTTTTATTGTAGCACCAAATAATATTTTGTTTACTATCCAATTGGCTAAAATCTCTTTCTATATTAAGGTACATATGTTTTTTTTGAAGCGGTCATTTGACCGCTCATGGTAGGATTAAGTATACATGAAATGTCGGTGGGTTTAGTGTTAAAGATTGAAAGAAGCGTTGCAATATGTGAATTGCTTACGATGGAGATTACTTTAAAGGGAATAAAATAAATATCGATGAATAATTTAACCGTTTTCGTTTTGTTGACAAATTCCGGGTACTTTTTGATCGTAAGGTATACCGATTCCTCGAAATCGACCAGCTGCACCTCGCATCACCCGTCATCATCCATGTCGATAATCTCCCCACGTACCACCCTTTGATAAGGCACAACGACACACGACACCCCCGCACATACTATACGTCCTCAAACACAAGGCAGATCCTCTCAACGCACTCCTTGATATATAATTTCTCTAAATTGTCTTCCAGATCGAGCAATGCAGCACACATTAGATCCGTGCGCAGGTACATAGTATTGTCGCCCGCACCACAAATCGTCCGACACATAAAAGCCTCGGCTAGGTCGATGTTCTCATACCGTGAATACATTTTTATATTTTGATATAATACTTTCGATGTGCGCTGCTAAACACAGACTGAATAATCTGAATGCTGCTGGCGAGTATCACGAGGCTTCAAAATATCAAACCATCTGAATCACTAGGTGTCCGCTTTTAATGCAACGTCAGCGGCTTTGCACATACGTACCGCTTTACGCTGTGTTCCACGCGAAGCGCTTGTTCTGCAGTAAACGGTGCAGAATATGATACCGCACTGAGAGAGACCTCGATTATAATTAATGTAAAAATGTATATATAAATATAAAATAAGAGACACAGTTAAACGAGGTATTTGTTTTGAATTAATCAATCTTTTATTTAAATCAGTTTAAATACATTTACCGTCACATGCAACATCATGCGATTTTCATTACATTATCGCTAAAGAGATTATTAAATCGCGACATGGTAAATCCGCACTACATAACATGCAGGAATACGATACAAAATTGTCCACACGCATCCGACGTATTGTTCTGTAGCTGCTTGAAGCCGTACCGATAGAACTCGCAGTTTCTTCGTAGCCGTACGAGATGTTGCGGTATAATCGGTGGTAGACCGTAGCTATCAAAGTAAATTCTTTTTCCATCATGGTTAACGTACATCGCGATCCAGTGCTCTCCAGGTCCGTCGTGGTTATCCGTGTTAACTAGGAGTCGGGGCGGTAACGATCATACACGAGGAATTCTGTCAGCTGGGTATGTTCCAATGGTTAAAAGTGGTAGATACTGCAGACTCTCGTAGATTTGTCTAGTGTCTATGGTGAATGCATAGTCAATGATTAAATGATGACCTATGCGCTTTGATAGACACATATATGCTAAATTTATTTCACAGCATCGTCAATCGTGTCACGACTACATCGTGAATATTTCTCTTCTTTCTTATTCTCTACTTCTTCATCTGCCGACGAAACATCCATGTACGATTTTCCTTTAAACGGGTGCTCGCAAAGCCAATTTTTTATTTGGAAAGCCTGACGCATTGCACAATGCGAAGACGCTGTATCATTTATCATAGCATGTTTGAAGCATCTTCGGAAATATTTTGGCATAAATGTTCACGATGGAGCGCCCTCCTCATGCTCCAGGTTGGAAATTTCACGACTTGTGATATCGCAAAGAAGTATAGCTTTCTCGTGACCGCGTGTATAGATACGCCTTCATTTTCGCGAAATTTCACGCAAGTTAGCTTATGCTTGTTTACAGCTCACATCGCCCTCATACCATTCAAGACCGTGAAAATATTTCGAGAGACGAGTGTTCTGGTTTCTCAAATGCTACGGTAATCCGGCAAAGTGATACGGTGGTGCAACGATCCAATGAGCAGAGTACGGTCTATCCACTGCTATCACGGCAAATTCTTTCGGAATAAATTCCGAGTCTTTAGCACGCATTCCCTATATATCCACAACGATATCCATACTCATGTCTAATCTGTACAGTTGCTTAAGTTCGACTGATTAGTTACTCACAAAGACGCTTCTACGTCTTTTAACACGAAACAATTTTAGTCCGAAATCGGCACATTTTCTCGCTTATCCGGTAAAATCCACCATTACCTGCCGAGAGGCATCGATTTCAAGAACATGATCATATTCCGCGTAAACAACACAATTTGCCATTGAAGTAAGCGCATCCTTAAATCGAACCTCTATTCTCACACTATCGTGGTTTATTAAATTCCTATGTGAATTGCTTTTCGCCGAAAGATCGGGTGTGAAATCAAGCAAACAGACAGTATCCATTGCGATAATTATCGCGATCGATCAAATTACCCTCGTTTAAGAAATGTATTCCAGTTCCCGAAAACAACGTTTGAAAGGCTTCCACATACCGATGATTTTTCGTGAAATCAGGTTGTAACGGTTTCGAAGGTATTTGAGCACCATCTACATACAACGAGAGATAATTTATCTTGTAACTTTGGAAATTGGATGGATTCATACTGAAGTCACCGTCAAATGCTTTGTTATGGACTGTAACCACTTTTTCCACCTTCTTCGCCTCCAGCTCCCGCGGATGGTCACAAAAACCCGTGATCCCGCGTGCTGGTCGTCAGTCTCGAGGAATGAATTATTTTCCGAGACAAATGTAATTCGCACGCGGAATATACGGAGCCAGCTCCGCTTCGCTGTAGCCTTAGCAATTGGTGGAGGGGATGGATCAGTCAGTGGTCGTTCGCACGGAAATAAAATCTCGACACGGCAGCTAGGGAATCGAAAATACAGGGTGCGCCATCTCAATCTGGTCGATGGAAGTATTGAATAACTTAGAGAATTTTCAACAGATTTCACAAAGTCGTATTTTTTTATTAAATTTGATTCATTACAATTTATTTTGATTAGTTTCCAAAAACCACATCGATCAAATGTCCGCCTTTATTACTGAGACAAAAATGAGCTCTTTTTTCGGCATTTTCCATTGTATTTGCCAGTGTCTCGGGCGATATCGCTGCGATTTCGGCTCGAATGTTGTTTTTTAGCTCCTCTATGGTCTTCGGCTTGTTGGCATAGACTTTACTTTTCAAAAATCCCCACAAGAAGAAGTCCGGTGCAGTCAAATCCGGCGATCTTGGTGGCCAGTCAATATCACCTTTCTTTGATATCACACGTCCTGGGAACTTCCGACGCAAATAGTCCATTGTTGAGCGTGCAGTGTGACATGTCGCACCATCTTGTTGGAACCAAAATTCCTTAAGACCTTTTTCACGCATTTGTGGTAAAACAAAGTGTACCAACATCCATCGATATCGATCCCCATTGACAGTTTCACCAGCTCTGAAGAAAAATGGTCCAATGGTGGTGTTTGAGCAAACACTGGCCCAAACTTTCACTTTCTCATCGTGCAATGGAGTTTCGTGAATAATATGAGGATTATCGGTGCCCTACATGCGACAGTTTTGTTTGTTGACAGCGCCAGAGAGGGTGAAATGAGCCTTGTCGGTCATCAGAATTCGCTCCCAAAAATCCGGCTTAGCTTCCTTCATTCGACTAACGTTATTAGCGTAAGCCAAGTGTCGCGGCTTGTCAGTTTCCAATAATCTTTGAGTCAACTGCACTTTGTACGGAAACATGTGAAGATCTTGCTTTAAAATCCTTCTCAAAGTGGTTCCACTGATGTTTAATTGCTGAGACCGGCGGCGGTATGAGACATTTGGATTTTCTGCAACACTCTGTCGAACAGCTTCGATATTTTTATTTGAACGACCTGGACGCGGTCGAGCTTGATGTTGGAGATACGCTACAGACCCGTGCTCCATTAAATTTGAAGCTAAATGACGGATAGTGTCGCCTTTGGGCGCAGAACGTCCGCGATATTTTTTACGATACGCACGCTGAGTTGACACAACTGAACGATTATTTTCAATGTAAAGCGAAACTATTTCGGCGCGTTCTTTCGGCGTATAGCGATACATGGTTGAAATTGTACTGAAATAACCTATACGAAACGTGTTGTACGACGCTGGTCGGTTAAAATTTGTCAGAGCTATTCAATACTTCCATCGACCAGATTGAGATGGCGCACCCTGTACAAGAAGACGGGGGGGGGGGACCTCAGGGGCCGTGCGTAGTTCCAGCACGGTTCGGGGAGTCGCGACCCCGAGGGACCTGCAGCAGAATGGAACACCTAATGAATATGCACGGTAAAAACGAAGTTTTACCCCAGGTGGTAACCCCTAATCAAGGGCAATCCACACCAGGCTCCGACCGGATGCAAGCTCCGGTGGCCTTGGGTAACGGCACGGATTCTGGGGGCCGCACACTGTGCAAGGAGGGGTCAAGAGGGACGACGAAAGGGACGATTAAAGACAGGGAAAAAAGGACTGACGAGACGCTACTAGACATACCACGACGCAACAGGACGGACAGCTTGTCAAGTGCCGGCAGCGGCGATAGTTATATCTCCGCGGCCGACACTGACAAAGCGACGACAGGACAAACGCACGCAAAAACACAGAAAGAATTGGACGTGGTTGAGCTACTGACGCTCATACACAAAACAGCGACGAAAATGGCGGAGGCAGCGTCTATTCAGAAAAACATGAATATGACGGTTAAAAACGGAATAAAGACGATTTTGTAGGCCGCTGACGTAGCGCTGCGTAAGCATGCAGAGGTGGCCCCGAAGCCACAACTTACGGACACGCAAACGACAAAAACAGCAACGGACAAACAACAAACGTCACGGACAAAACGCAAGCGGGAAGCGACTAGAACTACTCTGGAGAACGCGCCAAAAAAGCCTTCGACGGCGGAACCGGTCGCTGCTTGGCAGACAGTGACAAGAAAAAAGACAGACAAGAAAGAACGCGACACAAACGAAAACACGCAGGCCGAAAAGAACAGACCGGCTCCCTGGCAAAGGGGGACGGCTGTACTGGTAAGGCCTGGGACTGATAACTCGTACTCGGACATCGTACGAAAAATACGGACGACGGTCGATCCGAAGAAGAGTCACGTGCAGGTAACGACTCTGAGGAAGACGAAAAACGGCCTGTGTCTTTTAAAGATACAGGCAGACGCGAACAGACCCGACGGACGAGACGACTTCCAACGCGCTCTACAAGACGCGATTGGGGACACGGGCAGCATCAGGGCCATGACTTCCAAAGTCCAATTGGAGATCATGGACCTGGACTGCGTCGCGACCACGGACGACGTCAGACAGGCGCTGAGACGCGAGACAGGACGAGACGCGGACTTCGGGGTCCACATCTTTGGCCCGAATCGCGCCGAGCAGTACATGGCGGTCTGCGATGTGGAGTCGCGGGAAACCGAGGTGCTGCTTCGGCGGAGACGGGTCGGGATAGGATGGGTGCATTGCCGCGTCCGAAAACGACTGACAGTGACGAAATGCCACAAGTGCTTTGGCTACGGACACGTCAAGGTCAACTGCACGAACACGGACTGGACAAAAAGCTGCAGGAAATGCGGCGAAACGGGACACACGCAACGGACTGTAAAAACAAACCGGCCTGTCCTTTGTGCGCCGAGGCAAAGCACAAGGACGCGGCGCACCTCGCGGGTTCCGGGAGGTGCGCGGTGTTCCGAGCTGCGCTGGAGGAGTGCAGGAAGCAGGCCGGCAGACGGACAGAATAGTTTAGGGAAACCTAAACAAGAGTAGGACAGCAGACATGCTACTACCACAGATAGCTGACGAACATGACGCCGACATTCTGATCCTGTGCGAACCGTACAGGAGAAGAACGACACAAACGTACATTACGAACGAGACAGAGACCACAGCTATCTGGGTAAGCGGCGCTGCCCGATCTCGAATAATTAACTGCGGTGTCGGGGACGATTACGTCTGGGCAAGCGTCGGCGCTGTCACTTACGTCAGCGTCTACCTGACACCCAACTGTACCGCAGCGAATTTCGAGAGGAAAGTGGCGCTCCTTGAAGATGGAATCAGGGATCTGCCTGGAGACGTTATTATCGGGGACGACTTCAACGCGCGGGCGATCGAGTGGGGAATGACAGCAACGAACAAACGTGGACGGTTGCTGCTGGAGATGACTGCAAGGCTGGACCTGGTAGTAGCCAATACAAGAAACATACCGACGTACAGATGACCAGGGTTTGGAGACTCCATCCCTGACGTCACAACGACATCGGACGGAATATCGCCACGGATAGGGCAGTGCCGGGTGTTCGATGGCTATACGGCCAGCGACCACCAGTACATTGTTTTCAAAGTGGCAGGACAAACGGCGACGAGACGGACGAGGACCCAGCACCCCCCGCGGTGGAACCTCAACAAACTCGACGTAAAAAATTTTTCGGAGGAGCTGGTGGTAGCACCAGCACCGATAACAAAAGTCCCCCCTGAGCTGACGGGCCGGCGAAGGGCGGGAAGACTGGTGGACGAGACGGCCAAACTGACGGACCGGCTGTGCAACAGCACAATGCCGAAACGACGATATCGACAGAACAGGCAGCCACAATACTGGTGGACGGACGAAATAGCCGAGCTGTGAAGGGTCTGCTTGGCAAGCCGACGACTAGTGACGAGGGCTGGGGGAAGACCCGAAAGGGAAAATCTCCAAGCCGAATATAAGACAGCACGAAAAGCACTGACGAGCGCGATAGGAGACAGCAAGACGCGTTGCTGGAAGAGGCTTTGCGAGGAGGTGAATCAGAATCCCTGGGGTACTGATTACAAAATCGTGACTGGTAAACTAGGGGCCCGGGTACCGTCAGAACTCAAAGACAGCCCCCATCTTCACGGCGGAAGAGCTCACTAGGGCATACAACGCAATGAAGACTGGGAAGGCACCGGGACCGGACGGAGTACCGGCGGAGATTATCCGGCTGATGGTCAACCTGAGGCCGGAGATATTTCTCGACCTGTACAACACGTGCTTGACGACGGGGACGTTCTGCGGCCGGTGGAAGGCGGCGAGGCTAGTTCTTATCCCCAAAGGTAAGGGCGACCCCAATACGCCGTCAGCTAACCGGCCGTTGAGTTTACTTGACACGACGGGTAAACTCTACGAACAATAACTGAGACCAAGACTGACGGACGTGATACAGACCAGCGGAGGCCTTTCAGACCTGCAGTTCGGCTTCAGGAAGGGTCGATCGACGATTGGAGCGATCCAAAAAGTGGTTGACTCCTTCCTGGACTTAGACAGACATTGCCACGCAGCACGACCAATCGTCCTGCTGGCGACCTTGGACGTCAGGAACGCCTTCAACTCGGCTAGGTGGGTCGATATCCTGGAGACGCTTGAAAGCAACTTCGGGGTTCCGGCTTACTTGGCTCGGGTGGTGGGGGACTACCTGAAAAACAGACAGATTACGTACGAGACAACTGAAGGACCGGTGACGAGGCAAATCACCGCTGGGGTCGCACAGGGGTCCTTACTGGGACCAGATTTTTGGAACAGACTGTACGACAGCTTGCTCAGGCTGGAAATGCCGCTCGGCGTACTCCTCCGTGGTCTCCGGATCTGGCACAGCTAAAACTGAACCAGACGATGCGACGAGTGGGACGTTGGATGACGGATCACGGACTACAACTCGCGACAGAAAAGACAGAACTGACGGTCCTTAGTAGAAGACGTATACACACGAGACTTCCCATGTGGGTCGGGACGGACGAAATCACGGCCGGGGGGGAAGTCAAGTATCTCGGGGTAACTCTAGATACAAAGATGACCTTCTGGCCTCACATACAAAAAACAGCTCAGAAGGCGGCCGAGAGGATAGCATCCTTAAGCCGCCTGATGGCAAACACGACTGGACCGAGACCGGGGAAAAGACGACTTTTAATGGCGACGGCCCACTCGATCCTCCTTTACGGCGCAGAGATCTGGGCAGATGCCCTGAAGACAAAGAAGTACTGCCACGCGATGACGACGGTACAAAGACAGGGTGCGCTGAAGATCGCCTGCTCCTACCGAACTGTCTCTGCACAAGCAGTTTTGGTGGTGGCCGGCGTAATCCCCGTGGACCTTCTAGCTTACGAGCGGAAAAGGATCCACGGGAAAAGCGCGGACATAAGACGGGAGGATGCGGCAATTGCGGAGCGCAACAGGACGATACAGACTTGGCAAGACCGATGGACAGAAGAACGTACAGGCAACTGGACGAGACGACTTGTAAAGGACCTGAGACCGTGGATCGGAAGGAAGTTTGGGGACGTGAACTTTTACGTTACCCAGCTCCTGACCGGACGCGGTTACTTCCGAAGGTACCTTTGCAACATGGACAGAGTACGGACGCCAGACTGTAAATACTGCGGACACGAACGAGACTACGCGGAACACACATTTTTTGTGTGTGACCGCTGGACAGGACCCCGACTTGAACTCGAGACGATTGTTGGCAGCATCACCCCGGACAACATTGTCCAAGTGATGCCCCACTTAACAGAATGGTGGCAATTAGTTGCCACCTATACAGAGACGATACTACGACGAAAAATCGTAGACGGCTGCCTCGCCTAACCGAGCAGACGGACTGACGTGACGCGACAGGTTACAGACAGCATGACGAACGGGCGAACACAGACGGAACCCTTAACCAGAAGTAATATCGAAATAGTTCCTGGTCTGGGAGAGGGCAACAAGGAGAGGGCGGTTTAGTGGGTAGGCCTACTTTGTTGGGAGTCCCACATACCCCCTTAGTTCGAAAGGCTGGGGGATATCCGTAAAAAGAATTCCGCAACTCCTTGTAAAAAAAAAAAAAAAAAAAAAAAAAAACCCTCCCAAGTGTGTCGCCTTGCCGTGGCGGGGGGGCTTGCGTTTCTGCAATGAACTTTGGAGCTTGGCCGGCGGGGGCTCTGGCAGGTCCAACCTTGCCGGACAGGTCCAGGGGGAGCAGGCAGACTAAGAACACACAACATCAAAAGCTACGGTGCAAGGCATCGTGCCTACGGCTGCATGGCCGCAATGATGTAAACTAAAGCGGTCGCGAACGATCCCTGCAGGGCACCAGGTGGAACCCTGCAGTATTTACACCTTACCTAGACAAGGCGGCTCTGCCTAGGCGGACCTACATTCCGACCTACTCATGGGATTAATATGGAGAAATTTTTAAAAGAAATAAAACCTAAGCAGAAGAAGGAGCTGGAAAAAACATCGACTGAGGAGGAGCTCAAGAAAATCGGAGAACTCGCGACGGACTATATCGGGGGAGAATCTAACGATGATAGCTTGACGAACGTGACCGAAAGTGTCAACCTAAGAAAGAGAAGTATACTTCAGTCATGTTCGTCAACAGGCACGGAAGATCGATCTCTACATCAGAAGAAAAAGAAATTAAGATACAGAAAGAGAGAAACGACACCGCCACCCATGGAAGAGGGTAAAACGGTTCCACTTGTCATCGGAAATGCACCTAGCGCTGTAAACCTCGACAGCTTCAAGAGCACTACCAACGACGGGCAACTGACAGACCCGACGAAGACAATAGAAAGTCTACAGCTGCAGACGCTTGAAGAACTCAGGGAGCAACTGAAAATCATCCTTGAGCGAGTCAAGCTGATGCAGCAAAAAACGGGCATACAGAAGAACGTGAACAAAGAAACGAAAGACGGTATTAAAATCACCATGGAGGCTGCTGAGGTCGCTCTGAGTAAGTGTGAAAGGCTCAGGGACCTAGGGACAGTCAGACAGACCGCAAATACAAAAACGGACCCCACGCCGAAACGGAAACGCGACGCGACAAGCGCTAGCCCTCCCCAACAGCCGGCAAAAAGACCTCCGGCCACAAACAGTACGCAACGGACAGAGGCACAACAGCCAGAAGGGGGCTGGCATACTTAGACAAAGAAGAAGAAACAAAATAAACGCCAAACGGAACTGACCGGGCAGACTAACGAAGACAATGAACAGGTGCGACAGGACAGACCACGCCCCACGCCCCGGGGAATGGCCGTTCTCGTCAAGCCCCAACAGGGAAAGACGTACGCCGACTTACTGCGACAGGTCAAGACAAAGGTAGACCCTGAGACGGACAACGTGACGATCAAGGGATGCCGCAAAACAAAAGACGGAGGACTGTTACTCCAAATACAGACGGGACCGGAAGGAAGCCAAAACTTTCAGCGCTCCCTCCAGAGCGCTGTTAGACAGGAAGGGCGCGTCAGGGCCCTGGTCCCCAGTTTAACGCTGGAGATCATGGACCTCGACTGCGTCACGACTGCGGAGGAGGTCTCGGCTGTCCTCGAAAATGAAACGGAACAGAAAAGGGACCTGAAGGTACACATCTTTGGCCCAAACAAATCCGGACAATGCATGGCAGTGTGCGAACTGGAGGCGCACAGGGCCACGGACTTGATTACGAGACAGAGACTGAAAATAGGGTGGGTTTCCTGCCGCATCAGACTTAGGACAATGGTACCCAGGTGCTACCGGTGCCTCGGTTATGGACACACGAGACGAAACTGCAACGGACCAGAAAGGACAAGCTCTTGCTGGAAGTGCAGACGCACGGGCCACGTCGGTAAGACGTGTGACAGTCAACCGACCTGCTTCCTCTGCACGGAGGCTGGGAAAATGGTTGTGGCGCATCGACCGGGCACCGGCTCTTGCGCGGTATTCAGAGCTGCGCTGGAGGAAAGCAGAAAAAAGACGAAGATATGACGAAGGTAGTCCAGGGAAACCTGAACCGGAGTCAGACGGCACAGGCACTGCTACCCCAAATAGCCGACGAACTGGACGCGACTATACTGATACTGTCAGAACAATACCGGGACAAGACATTGCCGACGTGGTTTGCAAACAGAAGGGGTACCTCCGCCATTTGGGTGAGGGGGGAGGCCGCTTCCAGGGTATCTGCTCGCGGTGCGGCAGACGATTTCGTCTGGGCTAGGGTGGGCGCCGTCACGTACGTCAGCGTCTACCTAACGTCAAACTGCGCCGTGGGGGAGTACGGGGAGAAGCTTCCTACCCTAGAGGACGAGATACGAACCATGCACGGACACGTTGTCGTCGCGGGAGACTTTAACGCCAAAGCGATCGAGTGGGGTATGACCACGACGAACAAACGGGGACGGCTGCTGCTGGAGATGATCGCAAGGCTAGACCTAGCAGTGGCAAACACGGGAAATACACTGATATACAGGAGACCGGGCTTTGGGGAATCCATTCCCGACGTGACGCTGACGTCCGACGAAGTTCTCTCACGGATTGAGCGATGGCGGGTGGTGGAGCGCTACAACGCCAGCGACCACCAATACATCGCTTTTGAAGTAAGAGACGAAACAACAACACGAGCCCAACGTATTCCGCGGCCTCCGCGGTGGAACCTGAAAAAACTCGACGAGGATAAATTCTCGGCGGAGCTGCTGGCAGCAGCGGACCCCTCGAGAAACGTACCTGACGAACGAACGGGACAACAAAAAGCCGAAAGGCTTATAGACGAGACGACGAGACTCGGCCAGCGGCTCTGCAAGGACTCAATGCCACAGAAACGCTACGGACAAAAACGACAACAACAGTACTGGTGGACTGACGAGATAGCGGAAATGCGAAGAACAGTAAATACAAGTGTTGGAGGGAACTATGCGACGAAGTGGACTGAGACCCCTGGGGCACCGGCTACAAGATTGTAACCGGGAGACTCGGGACTCGAGGGCCACCCGGCGTGATGGACCTCCCAACAACACAAAAAATCATAGACGGACTTTTCCCGACGCACGAGACGAGGACAGAAGTCAGTCACGGAGAGGTGCCACGGGATATACCGCCCTTCACCGAGGAGGAGCTCGCAAGGGCAACCACTGCGATAAAGGCTGGAAAGGCCCCGGGACCCGATTGCATGCGAGGAGAGATTCTGCGGCTGATGAGCAATCTGAGGCCGCAGTTCCTCCTGGACATGTACAATACGTGTTTGACGGCAGGGACTTTCGGTGAGTGGTGGAAGAGGGCGAGGCTAGTTCTCATCCCTAAAGGGAAGGGGGACCCTGACTCGCCGTCAGCCTACCGCCCACTGAGCTTACTAGACACAACAGGGAAGCTTTATGAACAATTACTAAGACCGAGACTGACGGACGCAATTGCAGCCACTGGAGGACTTTCGGACAGACAGCACGGTTTCAGAAAAGGGCGGTCGACGATCGGCGCGATTCAAGACGTGGTGGCGGCTTTCCACGAGGCTGGACGGTGCTGCCATGGGGCTCGCCCGATCGTGCTGCTGGCAACCCTAGACGTACAAAACGCGTTCAACTCGGCGAGGTGGGTGGACATACTGGAGGCGCTGAAAGGCGTCTTCAGGGTGCCAGCGTACCTGATCCGGGTGATAAACGACTATCTACGAGATAAACGAATCACGTACGAAACGACAGAAGGACCGGTAACTCGGACGATCACAGCGGGGGTCGCTCAGGGATCAATACTTGGACCAGACTTTTGGAATGGAATGTACGACAGCTTGCTACGGTTGGAGATGCCGCTGGAGACTTACCTAGTTGCATACGCTGACGACGTGGCAGCGGTAATCGTTGAACGCGACGCGACTCTGGCCCAGCTATGACTTAACCAAATTATGAGACGAGTGGACCGATGGATGACCGAACACGGACTCCAAATGGCCGCACACAAGACAGAACTGATGCTACTGACGAGAAAACGGATACCAACCATCATACCTATGATGGTTGGAACAAAAATGACAGAAACCCGGGGGGAAATCAAGTATCGGGGGGTTACCCTGGATACAAAGATGACCTACTGGCCACACATTAGACGGACGGCCGAGAAGGCGGCTGAAAGGGTAACAGCCTTAAGCCGCCTGATGGCAAACACTACGGGACCGAGACCGAGCAAGCGTAGACTCTTAATGGCTACGACCCACTCGATCCTCTTGTATGGCGCCGAGATCTGGGCGGACGCACTCCTAGTGAGAAAATACGGACAGGCGATGACGACAGTACAGAGACGCGGTGCACTGAGGATCGCGTGCGCTTACAGGACCGTTTCAGCAGGAGCAGTCCTGGTCGTAACGGGCGTAATCCCAATAGATCTTCTTGCGCTCGAACGCAAGAGGATCTACCTACAGAGTGCACAAACGGGACGGGCAGATGCGGCAGCGAGGGAAAGAGAAAGAACCATCCATGAATGGCAAAATAGATGTACAAACGAGACCGCAGGGACGTGGACAAGGCGACTGATACCGGAACTGAAGCCGTGGATCGAGAGGAGTAGCGGAGAGGTGAATTTCTACCTCACGCAGCTCCTGACGGGACACGCATACTTTAGACGATACCTACACAACATGGGGAGGGTAAGGACTGCGGACTGCAAATACTTCGGACATGACCGTGACGACGTGGAGCACACGTTCTTTACATGCGACTGATGGACAGAGACAAGACGAAGACTGAAAGCGACAATCGGAGAAATCACGCCGGACAATATCATCGGCGTGATGATTCAAAACAGCGAAAAGTGGGCCCTTGTGTCTACCTTTATCGAAACTGTCCTTAGGGATAAGAATGCGGATGGATGCTTGAGTGACTGAGAGAATGAAAAAGGACGGCTCTTCAGCAGCCTAGACACGACGAGACGGGACGAAAACGAAAAGTTTGACGACAGGATTGCCCGACCAGAAGTAATGCTAACGCAGTTCACGACCGGGCAATGGACAGAAGTGGCTTCCCTCACCTGACTTAAAGGTATATGCCCGTTCTTTTGGCCAGGAGAGGGGGGGTTTAGCTGGTATGCATCTCGTGGAAACCCGGCGAGAGGGGCTACCTCCCCGCTCGTCGTTATGAAGCGGGATGAGAGTCCAGCACACGGGCGTCGACGCCCTCCCTGGGAATAAGGGGCAACCCCTAACCCCGAGGGTGACGAAGGCGCCTAGTGTCTATAAAAGATTCTGCCTAGTTTTGGCCACGATAATAATAATAATAATAATAATAATAATAATAATAATAATAATAATAATAATAATAATAATAATAATAATAATAATAATAATAATAATAATAATAATAATAATAATAATAATAATAATAATAATAATAATAATAATAATAATAATAATAATAATAATAATAATAATAATAATAATAATAATAATAATAATAATAATAATAATAATAATAATAATAATAATAATAATAATAATAATAATAATAATAATAATAATAATAATAATAATAATAATAATAATAATAATAATAATAATAATAATAATAATAATAATAATAATAATAATAATAATAATAATAATAATAATAATAATAATAATAATAATAATAATAATAATAATAATAATAATAATAATAATAATAATAATAATAATAATAATAATAATAATAATAATAATAATAATAATAATAATAATAATAATAATAATAATAATAATAATAATAATAATAATAATAATAATAATAATAATAATAATAATAATAATAATAATAATAATAATAAATGAAATTTTAATAAAACAACGTAAAAAGGGAATAAAAACCAACGATAAAATAATTAATCAATAATGATAATACGAATTTACCCCTAGTCCGAAGGAAGAATTGAACAATGAATCAAAAAGAAAAAACTAGAATGGAAGTAGTATGTGTACACCTTTGCTCAATCCCACTCCTATTCCCACTCCTTGCCCCACCACGCGACTACCTCCACCACCCCACTTTTTCACCGCCGCGCTACCCACTCTTGACCAGTGTCGGTAACGTTGAGATAGTAAAGTGAGGTGGTGTGGGTACCTTGGTGAACAAGGAAGAGTAGAGATAAGAGCAGGATGGAGCAAAGGTGTACACATTCTTGGAATACAATTTTTTACTCACCCTTGTGTTGGCGGCATCTACGACGACTCTCCAGGGTGCCGGGCACACACACATATGCACACGCAGGCATTCTCTCTCTCTCTCTCTCTCTCTCTCTCTCTCTCTCTCTCTCTCTCTCTCTCTCTCTCACTCACTCACTCACTCACTCACTCACCCTCGCATCAAAAACCACAGCTACGCGCCCGGGTTATGCGAATTACCTGCACCCATAGAGCGTGGGCACCGTCAGGGGTACGCATGCGTATCCCGATAAGCGTATCATTACCGCACGTTTTATCGATCCGATCTAGATATCCGTCCGCGTCAATTACATGATCGAGGCCGAATACCGTACACTTCACGAGCAACGCCAGTAACACACTAATCGGCGGCTCGGGGTGAAATAGCTGAGGCCAGTCGACGTATATCGATTCCTCGATAACGACAAACAGCACCTCGCAGCACCCGTCATCATCCATTTCGATAATCTCACCACGCATAGCCCTTTGATAACGCACAACTACACAAGCCGCACCAACGCACAAGTCCTCGAACACAAAACGACTCCTCTCAATAAACAGCTTAATGTATAACCTGCCCAAATTATGCTCCAGTTTAAGTAATGCAGTGCACATTTTATCTGTACGCAAACGCACTTTATTGTCACTGCTACCACATATTACACGACACACGAAAGCTTCTGATAGCTCACCGTCTAAATACCGCAGATATATTCTAGTTTTTTTATTTATACCGTCGCTGTGCACTGCTGAAGACAGACTGAATGCTCCGGATGATGCTAACGGGGATCACAGCGTTTGAAGATAACAAACGCCCCTCTGAATCATAACTAGGTGTGCAACGCTCTGAATGCAATGTCAGTGGTTTTGCACGTGCGTACCGCTCTGCGCTGTGGTTCTCGTGAAGCGAATGCTCTGCAGTAAAAGAAGCAGAATATGATACCGTACCACGAGAGACCTCGATTATAATTTATATGTTATTATAAAATAAGAGACACAGTAAGCCGATGTATTTGTTTTTAATTAATCAATAGTTTATTTGAATCACTTTACACAAATTTACCGTCGTATGCGAAACCCCTGCCAACACGGTAATCTTCGCTCGGAGACTCCTCCGCTATTAAATTTATTTTTATCACTGTCTGATCATCGACAGGCAAAAGTATTGTAATATTCACATACTAATCTGTAGTTTTTCATTACATTATCGCTAAAGAGATTATTAAATCGCGACATGGTGAAGCCGCACGACATAAGATGCAGGAATGCGATACAAAATTGTCCACACACATCCGAAGTATTACTCTGTAGCTGCTTGAGTCCGTACCGATAGAACTTGCAGTTTCTCCGTAGTCGTGCGAGATGTTGCGGTATAACCGGTGATAGCCCGTAGCTATCAAAGTACATTACTTTTCCATGATGGTTAACGTACATAGCGATCCAATGCTCTCCAGGTCCGTCGTGGTTATCCGTGTTAACTACCAGTCCAGCCGGTAACGACCATACACGAGGAATTCTGTCAGCCGGGTATGAGCCAACGGTTGAAAGTGGTAGATACTGCAGACTCTCGTAGATTTGTCTAGTGTTCATGCTGAACACATAGTCAATGATCAAATGATGACCGATACGCTTTGAAAGACGTAGATATATGCAAAATTTATTTCACAGCGTCGTCGATCATGTCACGACCACATGATGAAGATTTCTCCTCTTTTTTATTCTCTTCCTCTTCGTCTGCTGACCAAACATCCATGTATGATTCTCCTTTAAATGGATGCTCGCAAAGCCAATTTTTTATTTGGAAAGCCTGGCGCGTTGCACAATGCGAAGACGCTGTATCGTTTATCATAGCGTGTCTGAAGCATTTTCGCAAAGATTTCGGCATAAATGTGTACGATGGGGCGCCTTCATCATCCTCTAGGTTGGAAATTTCACGACGCGTGATATCGCAAAGAAGTATAGCCTTCTCGTGACCGCGTGTATAGATACGTCTTGATTTTCGCGAAATTTCACGCAAGTTAGCGTATGCTTGTGTACAGCTCACATCGCCCTCGTACCATTCCAGACCGTGAAAATATTTCGAGAGAAATTTATTCTTGCTTCTCGAATGCTGTGGTAAATCGGCAAAGTGACACGGCGGTGCGTCGATCCAATGAGCAGAGTACGGTCTATCCACTGCTACCACGGCGATTACCACGGCGATTTCTTTCGGAATAAATTTCGAATCTTTACCACTCATTCCCTGTATATCCACGACGATATCCACTTTCACGTCTAATCCGTACAGATGCTCGAGTTCGACTGATTAGTTACTCACAGAGACGCTTCTACGTCTCTTAACACGAAATAATTTTATGCCGACATTAGCACATTTTTCGCTTATCCGGTAAAATCCACCATTACTTGCCGAGAGGCATCGATTTCAAAGACATTATCATATTCCGCGTAGACTACACAATGTATAGTTAAAGCAAGCATATCCTAAAATCGTACCGCTATTCTTACACTACCGTGCTTTATTGAATTCCAATGTGAATTGCTGTTAGCCGAAAGATCGGGTGTCGAGTCAAAAGCAAACAGACTGTATCCATCGCGATAATTGTTGCGATCGATCTAATTACCGTCGTTCAAGAAATGTATTCCAGTTCCCGGAAACAACGTTTGAAAAGCATCCACAGACAGATGATTTTTCTTGAAATCAGGTTGTAACGGTTTCGAAGGATTTGAGCACCATCTACATACAACGAGAGATAATTTATCTTGTAATTTTAGAAATTGAATAGGTTCATACTGAAGTCGCCGTTAAACGCATTGTTATCGACAAAACCAATAATTATTCACTTCGGCAATTGACCTAGCACGATATTATCGATAGTCTCTCCATGAACACCAGAGTGTATTGAAACGGCTTTTACCGCGACTCTCGTAAGAGGATATTTAGCCGTAGATTTTGCCAGAGTTCTAGCATGCGAGAGCAGCACACCAGGAGCTATTTTTGTTCTACGAACGAGAAGCGATGCCTCCAGAATCTTTAAGCCGCATTGACTATTTTTTGTATCGCCCACAAGACAACATGAATCTCTAGACCGCACCAACTGTAGTCGCATCTCGACACCGTTTAATAGGAACCGCTCCTGATTAAATATATCATAATGCAGATGACCTAGCAATTCTACAGTTTTTTCGACATTTAAAAATTGTTTTCTCTTTATAGGACCCGTATTTCTCGATGTTATATCATTTATTTTTCCAGGGGTATCGTCGTACCAGAGAACGCTCGTGAGGTGCGAATTTTTTGCTGCTGGACCGTAATTCAAAAGTGTTTCTATGTACGCTCGATAAGCGAAGGCATTTTTTGGAGATGAAACTAATTTTTGATTCAGGTATACATCCACCTGATTAAACATATAATACAAGAGATTGTTTACAGGGCCGGCACTCACTTTCGACGCGGTACTCGCGGCAATTTCCGCAGTAGGAGATGTTATTTTCACTCTCAGACTAAGCATAGTATGCGCGAGATCGATATACTCATCACCCTGTCCAGGAATAACAAATTCAATCGGTGAATCATCTGTTAGCGAAGATATTGGTTTGTAATACACCTAATTGGAGCCTACGATAGTACTTTGCGTCGGTGGGAGTGAAAATAATTCAAGTTCCGATTTAAGACACTCACACGAGTGCGCATGTAGAAAAGCCATCTTCTTTCAGCTATCCAAAAATATCTGCAACTGTTTGTTGACGTGTCTTCTTCTTCTTATTGTTATGATTATTCTTCTTCTTCTTTATTAATTTCCTTTATTACACTATTATTTTTACGGGAGATACGTCGTGGTTTACTTTCGTTCGATGCATGAGGAATTCGCGAAATTTTGCGCTTTTTATAACCAGTCCCCCGCTTGAGAGGGTCCATTTTTTCAGAGGCTTTGCGTTTAAGATTACTGCCTGATTCTCGCGCTCTCTCGCGAATATCATCTTTCACAGCTATAATTCTATCGAGGATATGACCGGCTACGTTTACAACAGCGCGCAAAGCCTCTTTTCCAACTACTTTAGCGCTCTTCTTTAAAAGTGGTAACACGCGACGAAACAGACCCCCGAGAAAGCTGCCGTTACCGTATCGTCGTTGATTAGGACTTCTGATATAAACATGCCTAACACCACCGTAGCCGCGAAGACCCTATCCGTGCTGCACACTGTCAATATCATCCATAGTGGTGTAAACAATCGTGGGACCTTTTGGAATGTAGTGTCACAATCAACGTTCCTTGCTCGAATGGTATAGGATCCCCAAATTCGTCTCTTATATCGATCTCGATAATGTGTAAATTATTGCGCAAGAGAGGTATATATCGTGGCGTTGAAAACGATTTAATTTTTATCGAATCATACTGACAGTTATCAGTATCAATGGAAACAATTCGTAAAAGGGGTGTTTGTACATCGCCTGTAATATAGCACTCGCAGATATCTGTGTATAAAAACATGGTGCCCTGTATAGCACCGGTGAGAGATGCAGGCCTCGACCCTGTGTATTCGCAATTCGGCTCTATCATAACAGACCTACAGTCCTCTTGCGAGAATCCTAGTAGCCTTGCGATAGCAAGCGATACGCGAAAGTCATGGTATCGTAGATCGTCACATATGCGCGCCACTTCGACCTGCCCGCTCGGAAGCGATTTAAAGTGCGACTGACCGGAAACGTGAGGTAACTTATTTATACTCCCCAAAAGTGCGTCTATAGAGCGATATACACCAAGTCGAACTTGGTCTCTATCAGCGCGTCTCCGTGTTAAAAGATTTAAACCCATTAAATCATAATCTCGACTGAATGACACACTTATTATCGATAGCGTACCAAAAAATTTTTTATCTACAGCAATATCGTTGCTTCGCAATTTCAATCGCAGCGCCGTTGGTAAAAAAATGACATGAGATCGTAATGGCGTTGTTTCCATAAACGGCAGAAGAATTTCAAATTCCAATATCGTTGATCTTGTTAACGATGCTATGCGAGCTAGAAAACGCGAGAAACCTATCGGAAGTCTCACTTTGCCAAACTCCTGCGAGCGATACAGATGCCACGCGAATTTATCGGCTATCCCCAGTTACTACACGAGCCTATACCTACACCATCCTCGACACAACAGCGGCGTCTTATTTTAGCACGCGATAGCGATAGGAGCAGCAGCAACAGCAGCAACAGTAGCAACAACAACAACAACAACGAGGCCGAGACTGCACACTCCAACAGAGATTTAATGCTCACGGCGGAAAACGACATCATCGAGGGGGAGGAGGGGGATGAAGAAGAGGACAAACAATTGCAATTCCGTATCGCAATTCGGCTCGCGATACGGCCTACACCGAACTAATCCCACATACATCCAACAACTATAACTACGGGACGTCGGAAGGTCACGTACGCGAAGCCTTTACTGATTCGAACCTCCCAACTATCATATTGCAGGCCGCAAAATCGAGAAAGTATCGTGAACCAAAATAACAATATAAATCCCTAAATTATTCCAAATAACAGATTACAAAAGTCCAAGCGAGATACATCTCGAGCCGTACCAATCCCTCGCGACCAAGTTCCAAATACGGGACGACGACCGAGCACGCACTGCATAAGCTCACAAAATAAAATAAAATAATGTCCGACATAAGAAAAATAAGTAAAGTGATTCAAGTCCATATAAAATCAATTGTCCGGTAAAATCCGCGACGCGGTCTATCCCGTTCAAATCCCTCACACATTCAAACAAACACGGGATAACGGCCTGACGCACGCACGGCTTTACAGTACACGACTACAGAACTGTAACAACGAACGAACTATTTATCATGGCCAGATACGCCACGAACCGTACTCATCCCTCACGATCAAGTACCAACACGGGACGACGGCCGAGTACGCACTGCATGCGTTCGCAGAAATAAAACAAGGTCCAACATAATAAGAGAGATAAATAAAATAAAATAAGGCGAATGCAATAGTATAAATGTATAAGTGTCAATTATTCCTGCAAGTCCGCGGCACGGCCTGTGACATTCCAATCCCTCCTATACAATCCGACCACGGGATGATCTATCAACACGCGCGCGACCTTACAGCAAAATGACTACAGAACAGTAACAAAAAAACAGAATGACGAACGAAGTGACTTTTTCCCGGCTCTAACCGCCAAACGATCTCGATATTACACTCTACTCGACGCAGTCTGTTCCGATACGAATCGTACTCTGTGCGTGGTATATCAGAATCGCAGGTACGACTAAGTTCGAATCGAACTTTCCAAAGAATTTAAAAAAATTAATAATCAAACAATGGCGAAAGACCGTAGAAGGGAAGAGCGCTCACCGGGACGATGACGATGCGATGTTCCTTGCCAATCCTTCTTAACCCAAAATCGTCTCGAAATTCTCTCCTCTCGATACCATCCTCGATTTACTCGATTTACGGTACCCACGATAGGTGGTGATAGATTTTGACGAAATCAACGGTGGAGCGGGACGATATAATACTCGCTGCTACGTCCTGTTCGCTCGACGGTAACCGGGAAAAAGTCTCGAGGTCCGTTCAGCACGCGTGCCCGTGAACTATGGCCCCCTCTTCGCGAGCCGAACTCGGTTTATTGGGGGAACCGGTGTCGCACGATGACCGCGTCTAGCGCCTCGGCTGGACGACGCAAATATTAATAGCAGATAATAACCATGTGTAGTCCAGTCCGGCAGGTGAGCCCCGTGAGATAAACTGGTTATTGCTAGTGGATCATATGACCGCGAATAGATAATAGCATATTGGCCGTAGATGAACGTCGAGCGGGACGACTGTAGATCCCAACCACGAGAAATGGAAAATGTCCGTATCTTCTCTCTCTCTCCTACGAAAGGGTGACTCGATCCCAAAACCGCCAAGAGGTGTGGACAGCCTTCTTTCTTTCTCTTCCTCTCCGCTCCTCGGTCGTACGATTTTAAGAAAAGAAATACAAAAAAAAACAACAAAAATTATTTAGAGTACGGCGATTACGCCTTACAGCCCTGCGAGATCATGTTGGCAGCCGTCGTGCAAGGAGGACGTAGCGCTTGAGGATTTTGCCACGTTACAATACATGGTCGGTGACTTGATACGTATCAGTACAGCTAAAGCAGCATCCGTGGAAGGATATGAGCGTTAAGTAACGAATATCAGTGAATCGAGAACCATTCGTGTATATTTTACACGATCTGAATAACGAGACTATTGACGGTATTTTCTACGAAGCAGAATTATCGCGAGTACGAGTACCTCCGTCATCTGAGAAGACGAAAGAGAAGAAGAGGACAAAGAGGAAGAACGTTCGGAATCACCGTCCCTGATAAATATGAGCTCCAAGGATATCTCTTTCTTTGTCGTACTACCGAGCAACAGTAGTCTGCAGTATTTTCGGAATAATACGACGATGAAATGTATTACAAAACTACCGCGTCAGATACGTTTGCACGGAGAATGGTCTGTTTCTCTTGTGGAAATTGCTTATCCGATGACTCATTTACATGTTCCTACTGTAGGAAATCTCGTAACTTTTGAGGGTGGTGATTATGATTTATCGAGTTTAAATCTTTTAACACGGAGACGCGCTGATAGAGACCAAATTTCACCTGGTGTATGAGGCTCTATAGACGCTCTTTTGGAGAGTATAAATAAGTTACCTCACGCCGCCGGTCATTTACGCTTTAAATCGCTTCCGAGCGGGCAGGTCGAAGTGGCACGCGTATGCGACGATCTACGCTACCACGACTTTCGCGTATCGCCCGCTATCGCAAGGCTACTAGGATTCTCGGAAAAGGCCTGTAGGTCTGTAATGATAGAGCCGCATTGCGAATACACAGGGTCAAGGCCTGCATCTCTCACCGGTGCTATACCGGGCAGCATGTTTCGATACACAGATATTTGCGAGAGCTACATCACAAGCGATGTATAAACACCCCTCTTACGAGTTGTTCCCATTGATACTGATGACTGTCTGTATGATTCGATAAGAATTAAATCGTTTTCCGCGCCACGATATATACCTCTCTTGCGCAATAACTTACACATTATCGAGATCGATATAACAGACGAATTTGAGGATCCTCTACCATTCGAGCAGGGAACGTTGACTGTGACACTACATTTCAAAAGGTCCCACGATTGATTACACCACTATGGATGATATTGACAGTATGCAGCACGGATAGGGTCGTCGCGGGTACGGTGGTATTAGGCATGTTTATATCGGAACACCTAATCAACGAGGACACGGTATCGGCCGCTTTCTCGGGGGTCTGTTTCGTCGCGTGTTACCACTTTTAAAGAAGGGCGCTAAAGCAGTTGGAAAAGAGGCATTGCGCGCTGGTGTAAACGTAGCCGGTGATATCCTCGATAGAAATAAAGCTGTGAAAGATGTTATTCGTGAGAGAGCGCGAGAATCAGGCAGTAACCTTAAATGCAAAGCCTCTGAAAAAATTGACACTCTCATGCGGGAGTCTGGTTATAAAAAGCGGAAAATTTCGCGAACTCCTCATCAATCGAACGAAAGTAAACCACGACGTATCTCCCGTAAAAATAATACTGTAATAAAGAGAAAATTAATAAAGAAGAAGAAGAATAATTAGAACAATAAGGAGAAGAAGACTCGTCAACGAACGGTTGCGGATATTTTTGGATAGCTGAAACAAGATGCCTTTTCTACATGCGCACTCGTGCGAGTGTCTTAATTCGGAACTTGAATTATTTTCACTCCCACCGATGCAAACTACTATCGAAGGCTCCAATTGGGTGTATTATAAGCCAATTTCGTCGCTAACAGATGATTCACCGATTGAATTTGTTATTCCTGGACAGGGTGATGAGTATATCGATCTCGCACAAACTATGCTTAGTCTGAGAGTGAAAATAACATCTCCTACTACGGAAATTGCCGCGGGTACAGCGTCGAAAGTAAGTATCGGCCCTGTAAACAATCTCTTGCATTCTATGTTTAATTAAGTGGTTGTATACCTGAATCAAAAATTAGTTTCACCTCCAAATAATGCCTGCGCTTATTGAGCGTACATAGAAACACTTTTGAATTACAGTCCAGCAGCCAAAAATTCGCATCTCACGAGCGTTCTCTGGTACGATGATACCCCTGGAAAAATGGATGATACAACATCGGGAAATACGGGTGTGTGAAGAGAAAACAATTTTTAAATGTCGGAAAAACTGTAGACCTGCTTGGTCATCTGCATTGCGATATATTCAATCAGGAGCAGTTCCTATTAAACGGTGTCGAGATGCGACTACGGCTGGTGCGGTCTCGTGTTCGTAGAACAAAAATAGCTCCTGGTGGGCTGCTCTCGCATGCTAGAACTCTGGCAACACTACGGCTAAATATCCTCTCACCAGAGTCGAGGCAAAAACCGTATCAATACACTGTGGTGTTCATGGAGAGACTATCGATAATATCGTGCTAGGTCAATTGCGGAAGCTTCCGCAATTGCCGGTAATTATCGGTTTTGTCGATAACAAAGCGCTTAACAGCGACTTCAGTATGAATCCATTTAATTTCCAAATTTACAAGATAAACTATCTCTCGTTGTATGTAGATGGTGCTCAAATCCTTCGAAATCGTTACGGCGTGATTTCACGAAAAATCATCTATATGTGGATGCTTTTCAAACGTTGTTTACGGGAACTGGAATACATTTCTTAAACGACGGTAAATCGATCGCTCGCGATAATTATCGCGATGGATACTGTCTGTTTGCTTTTGACTTTACACCCGATCTTTCGGCGAACAGCAATTCTGTTTGAGAATCCGCCTGGTGATGGTATTTGACAGATCTGAAATATATTGAAACTAATGAAGCTTCACTCGATGACAGGGTGAGAATAAACCAGACACATAGATGTTAAATTAGAGAAAGTGGTTTATTGCACCTTCCGCATAACTACAAACAAATCATATAATTTTTAGAAAACACTAAAAGTGAAAGGAGATACAGGAAAATCAAATTTAGAAAAAAATACAAAATAATATAAATGATAAATGCACCAAAATTGAGAGTAAAAAACTAAATTCAATTAATTGTACTGCATTTGATTATATGAGCTGAGAACCAGCACACAATTATATTAATTGTGTGCTGTGAGTACTGAGAGCGGTGTACGCACCGCAGCCAGTGCTGCGGAGCATGCAACACAGTGAGATGTCTGAGTGCGTAAGGTGTTATTATAATTCACAGCAAACTCTCTGCAGCTTAATGCAGAGAGGTTGCAGTGAACAAATGAGAGCACTTGCAATTGAAATTGCTTGAGTGCTATATACGTCTGAGACAGACTACGCAGGCAGCACTGCGTAGCACAAGACAACACATAATGAGGATGCACAAAATGAGCAGTATATAGCCGCTGTACTCTTCCAGCAGATATTCTGAGGAAAAGTACAGTGAATATAGTACACCTGCATAATTATATTAATTATACCGGCAAATTATGGTGAGAAAAATGTGGCTTGACATGTGCTGCAATGCCGCCAAAAAGTGAGGCCAAAAATGTGGATGTACCGATGAGCATGCAACTCCTCGTTACCATTGAATTTGCGGTAAATTATAGCAACGTACTCGTACCTGATAAGCAACGAGAAAAGTCCAAGAAAGTGGTGTGCTGTTCCTCGATGTCGTAGCAAAAGTGACTGAATTTTCAATATGGCTGCGGAATATGAAATTAACGTTGAGCGCTGAAGTCAGTTGAGCGAGATAGCCGGTGAGCGAAACCGAAGTCAAGCGAGAGAGACATCCTCTCGCTCGACGCGGTGTGCCAAGGAGGCACATCCTCGGCTTCGCGAAGCCCTGCCTCGGCTATCTTCGGCTCAACCGAACGACGTGTGCTTGAGCACAGCAACAGGTCGACGCACGGCGAATATCGATCGCCGTGCGCCAGCTGATTATCCAACATTTCCGCCCGCCATCAGCAACGGGGTTGATGATTAGTTATGGTTTTGTCAGTCTGAAGAAACAGGCAGCACAGCCAGTTTTGAGATTGGCCTGGTGAGCGTGGTCGTAGCAGTTCGAAGTGTCACCACCCTGGTGAGCCCGTCTTTGCCCGGATGCAACGCCGTGACTCGTGCAAGTGGCCACTTGCACGGTGGAAAGCGCTCATCCGTGAGCAGAACCAAAGAACTAACCTTTATGTTATTATTAGGGTGATGCCACTTTGATATGGACTGCTGCCGCTGTAGATAATGAGCGGACCATTGTCGCCAAAATTGTACCTTTTGCTGCCAGAATTGCCACCTTAAGAGTCGTGAGAGTGATAAATTCTCTAGCCTTGGCTCTGGGACCGTGGTAAGAGACCGATGAGAAAGTGTCCAGACGTGAGTGCTGATGAGTCATCAGGATCATCGCTGAGTGGTTCCAGAGGTCTTGAGTTGAGTATGGCCTCGATCTGGCCCAGCAGCGTTGCGAGTTCTTCGAACGTGAGTGCTGTATCACCCACCGTTCGCCGCAGATGAAATTTAACAGATTTTACAGCTGCTTCCCATTTTCCACCCATGTGTGGTGCCGCAAGTGGATTGAACCTCCACGCAATTTGCTGACTTGCGAGAAAAGAAGCGATGATTTGATGTTTTTGAGAGGCCTTCCTGAATATCTGACGTATTGATTTATGAGCACCAATGAAATTTGTGCCACAGTCAGAATATAGCGTGTGAGGAATGCCACGCCGAACTGAGAAACGCCTGAACACTGAGAGGAAGCCATCAGCTGAGTAGTCACTAACGACTTCGAGAAGTAAAGCTGAAGTGGTGAGGCACACAAAAACACAGATTTAGCCTTTGTGTGTTTTACTTCCTCGCCCCTTCCAAGTTTTGAGTGTGAGAGGGTCGGCGTAATCAACTCCTGTGTGAGCGAATGCGCGTGTTGGAGTGACTCGTGCTAGAGGAAGCTGACCCATCAATTGTTGAGCCCGAACTCCCCTTTGCCGAGCACACACGACGCAATGTAAAATGTGAGATTTTACAGGAGCTCTTCCGCCGACGATCCAATGTGTTAGCCTTATTTGGGCTAATGTGAGCTGAGTGCCTTCGTGCAGAGTCCGCACGTGAGCCTGATCAATGATGATACTTGAGAATCGAGAGTGACGAGGTAGAATGGCAGGATGTCTTCCTTTATATGTAAGTGCTGATTGAGCAAGGCGACCTCCTACTCTGAGTACACCCTCTTGGTCAATGAATGCTGTTAGTCGACTGAAGGGGTGAGAGGAAGGAAGAGAAGAGCCTGACTGCAGTACTTGTAACTCGTGTTTGAAAAACACGGCTTGTGTAGCTCGTGTCCAAAAAACATTTGCTGCAGCTATCTCTTCTGCTGTGAGAGGAGCATTTCCTACCGTTTCTAACCTCTTCCTCATTCTGGCCACTACTCTGACGCAAAACGAGGTGAGACGACACAATTTTGTCAGTGAGGAACAGCGATAAATGAGTTCCCAATGGTACTCTGGCGTCACAGTTGCCGCGAGCAGAGCTAACCCCGGCCGGGCTTCCATATTGTGCAAATCCTCAGAATCAGTTGAGGTTTTCGGCCAAAATTCAATCGGTTTCACCATCCACGGTGGACCCGACCACCACAACTGATGAGAGGCCAATTGAGCTGTTGAGATACCCCGTGATGCACAATCTGTAGGATTGCTTGTGCCTGCGACATGACGCCAATGAGCAGTGGGTGTGAGTTCTTGTATCTGTGATACTCGGTTTCGGACATAGTCTTTCCACCGATCAGGATATGCTTTGATCCAGGTAAGAGTTACCGATGAGTCCGTCCACAGGTGAGTAGATGAGACCTTGATCTTGAGCGTGGCTTGAACGTATGCAACCAAATTTGCTAGTAACAGTGCCGCTGTCAGTTCAAGCCGTGGTATAGTGAGCTTCTTGAGTGGTGCCACGCGTGTTTTTGAGCAGATAATCGAAGCCACCTTTCCTGTGGACATTGAGTCGACAGTGATGTAGATCACTGCGGCCATGGCCAATTGAGATGCATCAGAGAAGCCATGCAATTCCACTGTTGAGTTGCTCCATGTATTGAACCAACGAGGAATTGAGAGCCTGGCCAGGCTTTTGAGATCTTCTATGATTGCAGTCCATCGTGCTGAGACCTGAGATGGCAGTGGTTCATCCCAGCTGAGTTTGTGAAGCCAAAGCTCTTGCGAGAGTATTTTGGCTCTAATCACAACCGGTGAGACGAAACCGAGTGGATCAAAGAGTTGAGCCACCTCGGAAAGAATGAGGCGTTTTGTGAAATTATCTTGAGCTGAGTTGAACCGGGATGAGAATGTGAACATGTCTTCACTAGGAAGCCAAGTCAGACCAAGAATTTTGGCCTCGCAGTCGTCCATTGAGATAGCTGAGCTTGACGACGATGGTGAAATATTAGCAAGGATCGTGCGGTCCGACGAGTGCCACTTGGCGAGTGGAAAACCGCCCGCCATGCACAAGTCCTTGAGCTGTTGAGCAATTTCAATAAGTTCATGAGTTGAATCCGCCCCTCCAAAGATGTCATCCACGTACCTGCCAAACATGACAGCTGGCACAGCGAGAGGAAACCGATGACCTTCATCTTTGGTGAGCTGCATGAGAGTTCTAACTGCCAAAAATGGCGCAGCCTTTGTACCGTATGTCACTGTTGTTAATTGATACGGCACAGGGTTATCTTGAGCATCAATCCACAAAATTCGCTGAAGATTCCAATCATCAGGATGAACTTTGATTTGACGATACATCTTGGTAACGTCTGTGGCAAAGATGTGTCTGTGGTGACGGATCCAGATGAGAACGTCCGAAATATTGAGCAACAAATTAGGTCCGGTGTGCATGATGTCATTGAGAGACTTTCCAGAAGATGTTGAGCTAGAACCGCTGAATAACACCCTTAACTTGGTGGAAACACTGTCTGGTCTCAATACACCGTGGTGAGGCAGATAGTAATGAATTTCATTTGTAAATGATTTCGAAGCCTTCACCATGTGACCAAGTTGTTCATATTCGACCATGAAATTTGAGTAGAGCTGACCGTATTCAGCATTTTTTGAGATTTTTTGAATGATGTGCAACAAACACTGATGTGCTCTACAGTATGAAGTTTTCAGATTCGCAGGAGAAGATGTAAGAGGAAGCCGAACAATGTATCGGCCTGTGGAATTACGCTGATGTGTGTCGCGAAAATGATCCTCGCATGCCTGCTCCTCTGGTGTGAGTTGACCGACCGTGTCCTTTGGTGGCTCTTCTTGAACCCTGAATTTTGTGAGCACGTTCTGTAATTCCTGATCATCAAGTTGCACAGCAGCATAATGAACAGTGAGTGCATCAGATTGACATGAGTTAATAGGTCCAATGATGAGCCAACCAAATATTGATAATTGTGCAATTGGCGAAGATGAAGAGCCCTTGATAATGTTAGGTTTAATCACCTGACCATAAATATCTGCTCCAACTACAATATCGATCGGTCGTGATGTGAGAAAGTCCGGATCCGCCAGCTTCAGCTTCACTATGTGAGGCCACGTGCGAGCTGGTGACTCAAAAGATGGCAAATGAGTTGTAACCGTGTCGAGAATGTGAGCCAAGACCGTGACTACCACCGATCCCTGTGATCGAAATTAATGAGTGCTTACGTGTTGTATTGAGTTTACGGACGAGCTCTTCCGTAATAAACGTTAATTCCGATCCCGGATCAATGAGAAGTCTTGCCTGATGAGTTGATGCCGATGTATGTATATGTGTGAGTGCAGTTGCTAATAATGTTGAGCATTTCCTTGTGAGCTGTACCGATGAGTGGACGACTGCATCGACACCCTATTGTGCTGACGTTCAGGGCTGCGCAGGTTGAGTTCCGGAAGAGGTTGCAGGGGGCGCTGCTGGATGCAGCATGGTGTGATGCCGCCCTGAACATTTCTTGCAACTGCGTGTGGAACGGCATGCTGTAGCATTGTGCCGTCCCAGGCAGTTGTAGCACAACCGCAACTTCTCCGCCATCTTGCGCCGCGCCGCCACGGAGGGCCGGCGGAACTCCGGGCACATCACGATGAAGTGTCCAGAATTCCGGCAGCAGTCACATGGATACGCGGACGCGTTGGTATGTGACGGCGGAGTGCCACGGGTCCTCGATTGTGGTTAAAATAAACCGCAGAGCTGACACCCGTCGCTGCTGCGATTGGACCTTGAGCCCTAGATCGCCTGGTAGGTGCACCAGTGACCGGGCCTTTTTCGCAGCTACAACGGGGTCCGGAGCCAACAATGTCTTTTATCCTCAGGGTCACCAGGCGCCTCCCTGATGTCTGGAGAATTAGCCTCGGACATTGTGAGCCCCGTGAGCCGAACAAGTGTAAAGGAACGAAGATGCTCCGCAGAGTGAGTACTTTACCAAATCGAAGCGCTGGCGGTGAGTCAGTGAGAAACGATGGATACTGCGATGTGGGTTTGCAGAGTCCAAAGTCAAGATGAGCCGAAGAGTGGATGCGTGCGGAAGGTAGAAAACCCTGATTCTACCCTGTGCGAGAGTCGAAGATCCGGCTCGAAGGACCAAAATGTTTGAGAATCCGCCTGATGATGGTATTTGACAAATCTGAAATATATTGAAACTAATGAACCTTCACTCGATGACAGGGTGAGAATAAACCAGACACATAGATGTTAAATTAAAGAAAGTGGTTTATTGCACCTTCCGCATAACTACAAACAAATCATATAATTTTTAGAAAACACTAAAAGTGAAAAGAGATACAGGAAAATCAAATTTAGAAAAAAATACAAAATAATATAAATGATAAATGCACCAAAATTGAGAATAAAAAACTAAATTTAATTAATTGAACTGCATTTGATTATATGAGCTGAGCACCAGCACACAATTATATTAATTGTGCGCTGTGAGTACTGAGAGCGGTGTACGCACCGCAGCCAGTGCTGCAGAGCATGCAACGCAGTGAGATATATGAGTGCGTAAGGTGTTATTATAATTCACAGCAACCTCTCTGCAGCTTAATGCAGAGAGGTTGCAGTGAACAAATGAGAGCACTTGCAATTGAAATTGCTTGATTGCTCTATACGTCTGAGATAGGCTACGCAGGCAGCACTGCGTAGCACAAGACAACACATAATGAGGATGCACAAAATGAGCAGTATATAGCCGCTGTACTCTTCCAGCAGATATTCTGGGGAAAAGTACAGTGAATATAGTACACCTGCATAATTATATTAATTATACCGGCAAATTATGGTGAGAAAAATGTGGCTTGACATGTGCTACAATGCCGCCAAAAAGTGAGGCCAAAAATGTAGATGTACCGATGAGCATGCAACTCCTCGTTACCATTGAATTTGCAGTAAATTATAGCAACGTACTCGTACCTGATTTTGAGTCCTGTTGAGTGTGATGAGAGCGTCCAAAGCGAAAAGCAACGAGAAAAGTCCAAGAAAGTGGTGCGCTGTTCCTCGATGTCGTAGCAAAAGTGACTGAATTTTCAATATGGCTGCGGAACATGAAATTAACGTTGAGCGATGAAGTCAGTTGAGCGAGATAGCCGGTGAGCGAAACCGAAGTCAAGCGAGAGAGACATCCTCTCGCTCGACGCGGCGTGCCAACGAGGCACATCCTCGGCTTCGCGAAGCCCTGCCTCGGCAATCTTCGGCTCAACCGAACGACGTGTGCTTGAGCACAGCAACAGGTCGACGCACGGCGAATATCGATCGCCGTGCGCCAGCTGATTATCCAACAAATTCACATTGGAATTTAATAAAGCACGGTACTGTAAGAATAGACGTACGATTTGAGGATACGCTTGCTTCAACGATAAATTGTGTCGTCTACGCGGAATATCATAATATCCTTGGAATCGATGCCTCTCAGCAAGTAATGGTGGATCTTACCGGCTAAGCGAAAAATGTGCTTATGTCGGGATAAAATTATTTCGTGTTAAGAGACGTAGAAGCGTCTCTGTGAGTAATTAATCAGTCGAACTCGAGCATCTGTACGGATTAGACGTGAAAATGGATATCGTCGTCGATATACAGGGAATGCGTGGTAAAGACTCGGAATTTATTCCGAAAGAAATTGCCGTGGTAGCAGTGGATAGACCGTACTCTGCTCATTGTATCGTCGCACCGCCTTGTCACTTTGCCGAATTACCACAGCATTCGAGAAGCCAGAATAATTTTCACTCGAAATATTTTCACGGTCTTGAATGGTACGAGGGCGATATGAGCTGTAAACAAGCATACGCTAACTTGCTTGAAATTTCGCGAAAATCAAGACGTATCTATACACGCGGTCACGAGAAGGTAGAAATACTTCTTTACGATATAACGAGTCGTGAAATTTTCAACTTGGAGGATGAGGAGGGCGCCCCATCGTACACATTTATGCCGAAATCTATGCGAAAATGCTTCAGACACAATATGATAAACGATACAGCGTCTTCACATTGTGCAATGCGCCAGGCTTTCTAAATAAAAAATTGGCTTCGCGAGCACCCATTTAAAGGAGATTCATACATGGATGTTTGATCAGCAGACGAAGAGGAAGAGGGTAAGAAATAGGCGAAATCTTCATCATGTAGTCCTGACACGATCGACGATGCTGTGAAATGAATTTTGCATATATATACGTCTTTCAAAGCGTATCAGTCATTATTTAATCATTGACTATGTGTTCAGCATTAACAATAGACAAATCTACGAGAGTCTGCAGTATCTACTACTTTCAACCGTTGGCGTATACCCTGACAGAATTCCTCAGAAGGAATGTACTTTGATAGCTACGGGCTACCACCCGTATAACCACGGTTATACCGCAACATCTCGCACGACTACGAAAAAACTGCAAGTTTTATCGGTACGGCCTCAAGCAGCTACAGAGTAATACGTCGGATGTGTGTGGACAATTTTGTATTGCTTCCCTGCATCTCATGTCGTGCGGCTTCACCATGTCGGGATTTCATAATCTCTATAGCGATAATGTAATGAAAAACGACAGATTAGTACGTAAATATTACAATACTTGTGCCTCTCGACGATCAGACAATGATAAAGTTGCGTGCTCGCGTATGTGTGTGCATGTGAAAGTGAGAGAGAGAGAGACAGGAGTTAAAATCGCCGTAGAAGGAAGACGGTACAACAACAGCAGAGGTGGTGAGTGCATGAATTTATTTCGTTTGTATGTGTACCCTTTTGCTCTATCCTGCTCTTATCTCTACTCTTCCTTGTTCACCAGAGTACCCACACCACCTCACTTCCTCATCTCCACGTTACCAACGCTGGTTAAGCAGAGTGGGTAGCGCGGCGGTGGAAAAGTGAGGTGGTGGGGGAAGTCACGAGGTGGGAGATGGAGTGGGGATAGGAGTAAGATGGAGCAAAGGTGTACACATACTACTAAAATGGGTTTCAGAAAATAATTAATCGTTTAATCTAGGGACGATCTTAACCGTCCAAGCATTGGTATCGTTACCTTAGTTTATCATGCTACCTCAAATTGCATCGAGGGTATCATTAGCCTTCAGTATGTATTTACCTCTGCTCTCAGCCGTTTATTCAATAGTAGAAAAAATTGCTACATAGCGAAGAAAATAAATATTCCAGTGCGCGGTGAAAACAATTTCTTACTTATTTTAATGCCAGAATACTTAAAATGGCTTCGAATACCGTATATTTGTGCGTATATATGTGAATATGCGACTGGTTTGAAAGTGGCAAATGTCGCTATATTTCGAAAACGGCAAGACCAATATTGCTGAAACTTTGCTCACAGCTTGGATCCCAAATCATTTTGGTTTGCTGCAATTTTTGTCTTAATCCCCAACGGGTGTCTCATTTTATAGCATTCTTAATTTAAAAAATAAAAATCGTTGTATGGTAATGAGTGTGAGTAAATTAGATCCGGCTCGAAGGACCAAAAAATGTGTGATAATGAGTGTGAGACTGAGTTTAAAATATTTTTAATCTGTCGACAGATAACAAGTCGATGCATTCACATGTAGCATGTCGAATGACAGATGCGAATAGTAAGATTCAGGATCCTGGTGACAAGTATAAATAATTAAATGCACTCAGTAATTAACAATAATAAATTCAATGTTTATTCAATTAACAGCGATTGCATAAAAAATACCTGGTGAACACAAAATTATACTGTGATTTGTCTGGCCTGTGTGATGATGTACTGGCGGTGAGTGGGATCACAGGCCTCTGATGGTCTGATTGTAGAGCTCTATTGAAGCCACATGGCTGGCTGGTGAGTGAGCTAACGCCAACGAGCGATGCAAGGCAGAATGGCGTCTCTGCTGCCAACGACGAACCACGCTGTTGACGTTTATATGAATGTTGCAATAGTCCTGTTGGTTTACTGTGATTCGCACTGACACTGAGTTGAAACACGGGTTATTTGACCAAGAATGTAATACATTTTAATACTGAATGCACACCAAAGTGAGTAGAACAAATGAATATCTCTGTGTGTTTACGCGGGAACGTGTAGCGCGAATGACTCGAGTGAGAACAATGGCCACATCCGTCGACCACGAGGCAGAGTATCAAGAGGGCGGACGTGCGTCACAGCTTGGTTGAGTTGTGATTCGCCCCCAGTTATAGAATGTGAGCCTTGTGAGTGGTCTTACCACTGGGGCCACGCTAGCAGCTTTGGCCGCTTGAGTGAGCTTCGATCGAGGATGTGAGCTGATGGACAATGTGCTTGAGTGCGCGGTTGATAAATCGATATAGCATACCTCCGAGCTATACCATATGAAGCGAGGCATCAGATGATTGTGAGTGTAGCGAGTGCATGAGTTGAGTGTGTGCTTGGTAGGTGCGAAAACTGAAAAATCGTGATCAATAACTTTTACTAAATTTTTCAGCTAGAGTTAAAACTACCTACACAAAGAGGCTAGGGGATAAACTTCTTTGGTTTTGAGTTTGAAGCAGATCTGTGCAAGGGTATTATCATGGTATGGAATTCTGAATTGTTTGAAAAAGGGTGTGATCACGCTAACTTTTGTAAACATTCATCTATTGAGCTGAAACTACTTACAGGATTAAGCTAGGGACACACTTGTTTCATAGTGAGCTTGAGGAGAATCGATCATAGCGTTTATATTATATAATTTGACGTGATACCTCGAACTTCCGCAAATTTTCAGCTATCGAGCTAATACTGCCTACGCAAACAGGCCAGGGGATAAACTTGTTTGGTTTTTAACTTTCTTTAGAATTATAAAAATTGAAGAAATAGAGATGTGAAGGAGAAACTAACACATTGCTTCCATACTATTGTTCACCTTTAATAAAGTTTCCCTTGTGAGGAAATCGAAATTGATCGAATACTATACTTCCTCACAGATATGGCTTTGTGAATGGTGGGAAATAATGCAAAAGCAATGTGCAGGATTCTACTTTGCATCCTTATTTTTTTAGTTATTTTGAAAAACTATTTTTCAAAATTTTTCAATTAAAAAAATTCTTGACCGTAAGAAGTTATAACAAACAGAATTTTGACTTCAAAAAGTTTTTATACAAAAATAACACTGAAAAGGGTGAAATCATTCCCGATGTCGTTTTAGTTAATTTGTTGTGTTTATTAATTTCGTAGCGGTATTGCAGGGTCGAGCAATAAATATATGCGGATGAAAAATATAACAATGTGTCTTTATTGTAAGATAATGGCGGACAACGTGGTGAACTCCAGCGAGCACTGAACAGAAGAGGGGTCAGTACCCCGAAAAACATTGGCACAGCATTGATCCTGAAACGTGGCTTATCATAGCCGAGCTCGCTTACGCTCGCGAGCGGTTTGCGCGCTCTGTCGGCATGTCATCCTAACTAGGTCTGTTAAGCTTTGCGTTCTATACTCCCACTTTAGGTTGACATGTCGAAAGTTATTTTCTCGTCGATTACATTTATTTTTTGTCGAAGATATTCATATCTTGTCTTACTAAATGGCTTAGTGAGTATGTCGGCGATTTGTTCGTTTGTACATTGTAACGGAACGCATTAAGGCGATCCGCTACTAGAACTCACCACCCTCACCACATCTCAACCAACCTATACAAACTGACATAAAACATAAAATATACCAAAATAAGACAAAGCACACCAAAAGATCCTGGATAGACAAAACACTCCAGACCGGATCGAAAGAAGTATCGACCGGACAAGGAGAACAGAAAGGACTAGCAGGTACACACACAGAATTAGAAGTACACACCCCAAACAGTAATGGCGTAAATAAGAGGCCTGCCTAGCCAAAGATCACGATGGAAAACATAACAGTAGGCGTAACAACAAGAACACACCGGCCTACTAGCAAGCGTAGTAGCCCCCGCCCTACACAATCACCAGACCAAGCCTCAAACATACGGCACCACCCCAAATAGGCCACACTATCCAAAAAGCGGGAACGGGAACGCCACGACACGGCAAACGTAGGAAGAAATGTACGGAACTATCGAGATACCATGATACATAGAGAAAGATCAACAAAGTAAATCCTCATGAAACGCCGCCACGTACCCCCACTCACAAATCAAACATTAACATGAATAAAACACATAAAACAAACTTATAGCGACCAAAAACCAAACGAAAAACATAGAGAAAACGATCCTCACGTAGGAGAACACCAGAAAGTGACAAAAAAACATATAAATCCACAAGAAATCAGACCAAATAAAACCAAGGAAGAGATAATTAATCACAATTAATTATCCTAGGCAATTAGTCATCAACAAGACAGCAGGACAGTAGCCTACAAAACCGAGGAAGACCCATAGGGGCCTGAATCGGGAAAAACCATAACCAAATCAGAGAAAAATTAGATAAAATGTTTGAACCTACAACAAGTAGGAGAATAGCATTAGCCAGCGAATTTCAACCTCGCAGAAACCTTGTTTGAAACCCTAGAGGGACAAAAGAGCGGCTAAATATAGAAATTCAAGCAATAACGGGACTCCGACACATCACCCCACACCTCTCTCACCTAGTGATTGAAGTGTGACAAACATCACGTGACCTACCTCAAAACACCCTCCCGGGGTCCATCCGCTAACCTATATAAACCGCGACAGGATAAGCCTCGGGGCTCTTGTCACAACTTAGAAGTCAAGACGAAGTGCTGCTCGACAGCACACCTAGTACATAAGATTACACGTAAATTCTCCATGTAAAAACGACGTGTTCTTTCGATCAATTCGATTCCCCTGCACTGCGCTTGGCCGTCGTTTGATCGAACGAACCGATTGAAAACAGCACTAATAGTTTGGGAAACTCCATGTTAACTCGAGTGTTCTTTTTCGCAACCGATTCCCCTGCACTGCGCTTGGCCGTCGGTTGAGTAAACGAACTCATTAGGATACTCTGTGAGGAGTAAGGCTCCCCTGCACTGCGCTTGGCCGCCCCTACTCACAGCGTCAGGGCACACTCCACTAACGGGTCCCCACGCACGGCGTCGTGGCTATCCGTCTCTTGGAGTGTGAAGAAGCACGAGTGACACAAGGTCAAGGGAGTGGAATCCCGACTGAGTGCACCGCGCATTAGACTCGTAGGGTGTACCTGCGTGGGTGGGACCACGTTAGGGCCAGCACCAGTTACCACTTGCATCTCACGGATACCTCGGCTGGTCTCAATTGATCGAAAACCCAATCGTACGCCTCTTAATGGCACGAGAAGGTGCTTAATTAATTGCGAAATTAAAGCTTCAGTATCCGGGGTCTAGGAAGAGCTAGCTGGTCAAGCTGCGAACCCGGTGTCTCTTGCGAACAGAAAGCTATAGCTAGGGACCCAAACAATAACAAAGCGAGAAACGATAGGTAGGTAGAATCATCCACACCACACCACCACACTACACTCGCGTCCCTACTATAGAATTCTCGCGTGACCATCAGGAGGGCGGAGCCTCGAGAGGCAAGTCCGCAAACGAGCAGTACGAAACAAAAACATTCGAAATAGCACGACACCCGCTAACGTCCAATGATTAAAATAAGGCGAACCAGTACATCTCATGAAGTACGAAGGAACGCCCCGTATGAGGACCAAGCCTGCGACTAGGCCCCCCCTCTTTCAAATAGAGATACCCACGAGTGGCCAACAGGAGTCTAAACCCTATCCTGATAGAGATCAATTAACATCAAAATTATACCAGATTCGAAACCCTTAAAAATAGATAAATTGAGTGTTGAGCTCCATAAAGCTGATATCTAATCACTTTATGAATTATAAAGTCAAACACCGGATTTGAAATGGAATCTTAAAATTCCACATACGTAGAATAGAAAAATCGTGTACTAGCGAACGCGAAACCCTTAAAAATAGATAAATTGAGTGTTGAGCTCCATAAAGCTGATATCTAATCACTTTATGAATTATAAAGTCAAACACCGGATTTAAAATGGAATCTTAAAATTCCACATACGTAGAATAGAAAAATCGTGTACTAGCGAACGCGAAACCCTTAAAACTAGATAAATTGAGTGTTGAGCTCCATAAAGCTGATATCTAATCACTTTATGAATTATAAAGTCAAAAACCTAATTTGAACTGGAATCTCATATATTCCACATACGTGGGATAAACAAACACGCGTACTAGCGAACGCGACCCCTTAAACAACTTGATAAATTGAGTGTTGAGCTCCATGAAGCTGATATCTCATCACTTTATGAATTATAAAGTCAAACCTGATTATACATGGGATTTCTTAAATTCCACATACGTAGAATAATAAAAATCGCGTACTAAGCAGCCGCGACCCCCTTGAAATTGATGAATTGAGTGTCAAGCTCCGTACCAGTGATGCCTTATCACTGTACGAATATTAGAGTCGAAACCAACAGAATAGGAATTGGAAAAGATTCCTCATAGGTAGACGTTAAGTACCGAATGTAAAGCGAGCGTGAGTACAGAAGAACAACGAGATCGTTCCACATACCATCCTCCCTACCTTAGTTGCACTAACATTCAAACAACAGCTTCTCTAGCAATCACGGGCCTTCCGCCCAGTACAAATAAAGAAAAGAATTACCCAAACAAAAAGAAAAGACCAATGATGAAAGGGTAAATGAAACCGCATGTCTGTCATGGACAAATGCGACGAAAAATAAACCTAAACTGAGGTCTGACCAACAAAAACAACAAAAATTACTAATAACAACCTAGTATTGATTGCATATCTAAAAACTTCCAAGGATCCTCTCGCTCCCTCCAGCCCAGTGCACGAACTAGTTTCGAGCAAACTACCTCTCCTCACGATCACTGTGAAGAACACTCGGAATAAAACTCAAACTTAACGCGATTTTACACCATAAACAAACCCTCGCGCACCGTAACCGTATAAGAAAGAAGTGTTCAAATCGCGAAACGTTTCATTGGCGCCCAACGTGGGGCTGGATAGAAGAGAAGATCGAAGAAGGAAGAAAGAAGAGAGAAGATCTTTCCAAAAATAAATAAACATCCGCATAAATTCGAATCAACAAAGAATGGATCCAGGCAAAGATAACACGTTGGGGGGTATACCAACACCCACCACCAACACTCCAACAACGAGAACAGTAGGCATGGATGATTCCATAATTCCTACCATGGGGCAGCAATTAGCAATGTCACAAGCGCTACGGGGAAGTACACCCATAATAATACCGCCCATCTCGGAAGCAATGGAGAACATGCGAGCACGTTCTTTTGATGAGGGAATACGACAACAACTGCATCCACTGGCAGGCCAACGCTATCATGCAAGGGACAGAACCATGAATTCAACAGGATATCCGGTCCCACCAACCATAAGTCCAGCACCCCACGAGGCAGTACAACAACTAGCTATGCAATCGCTACTCGCAATACTCGAAGAGATGCAGCAAAAACAGTCGGTAGAAAGCGCAAAACAAGAACAACGGTTCCGCGAACTAGACCACAACCTCTCGAGGAAGATAGAGTCCATCCAAGAGTATGTAACTCAATCCATAGAAATGCTCCAAGACGAGGTCAACGAGATATCTCATAAACAAGAAGCACCTCCACGAATAAACTCAACATTTATTAACACCGAAAGGAACCAATATGAACCAACCATAGAGGTGAGTCCAGAGAACCGAGATCCACCATGCACACCATCCCCCATGCTAACAACTGGAAGGGCAGGAACAACAAGGAGGAATCTATACGAAAACACCATACCACAGGGACCATCGAACACCACGATGTCAAATAGTAACCTGAAGCTCGAAGCACCAATATTCAACGGCAAAACACGAGAACAACCTATGCAATTCTTATGTGACCTACGAGCATACCGAGACGTATACGTTCCTCGATATCACTTCAAAATAATAATTAACCAGTGCATGACAGGCATAGCAAGGAGCTGGTGGAACATCACACGAGACTCCATCAGACAGTGGGGAGAATTCGAGGAGGAGTTCAAACGAAGATTCTGGAACGAGGAGATTCAAAACGCCATAAAATTAAAACTCGACTATGAATGGTATGACGAAACGAAAAAACATACTCGCATCGGATACGCGCTCCACTACATTAGCTTGGCTCGCGATCTGAGACCAAAATTAACCGAAGAAGAGATCGTTCAGAAGATAAAGAGACACTTTCCCGACGATGTCCGAGCTACTATTAAGACTCTAGGAATAAAAACAATCGCTCGATTACTAGACTTGTTGTCATCTTACGACGAAGAAGGACCAGGCAACCGAGATCGAACTAAGCCTCCAAAACGTGAAACATACCACCCACAAAACAACAGTCAGCGTAACGCACCTCCTAGGACGAATGGGAGCAGCCTCACCAACACTCGAGAGGAACAACCAACCACTTCGTACAAACATCTAAATGCGGCATATCCAAACCAAAATCGAAAAACACAAGCTCCACGAGGTGAAACAGACAATCGTCATAAAAACCGAGAGGAAAATAAATATCCCTGGCGACCTAGGGATCAGAATCACGATGATACGAAAAACCTTCGCACCACCACAATGGAAGAAGAAGAGAGCCAACCCCTCGAAATCATTAACGACCAAGATATCTCGGAAAACGAGGAGTCGTCACCTCTCGGAAATTAAGTACCGCAGAGGTGACGCTAGGCTATGGGGAAGACACCAGAGAATTTCTAACGAGAGAAGAAGAATATCCACGGACAAAGTCGAGACCAAAATGCCCAATACTCATGATATACGTACAAGGCATAACAATTCGAGCCTTAATAGACACCGGAAGTGAAATCAGCGCAATATCCGAACAGTTCGCACTAGACCATGAAAAACTATTCAGCAAATGCCCCATGCTACCTTTAACCGGAGTCTCCGTAAGAGGCGCAACCGCTGGACGCGCAGTCAAAGTGACTCGACAGATATTCGCTGAGATTACACTAGAAGAAACCGGTACAAACAATACACTTATCATAGTACCCAGATTAACCACGGACTGCATCTTGGGGATAGACTTTCTAGTCAAAATCAAAACAAAAATCGACCTCGAAAAGTATGAAATATCATTCATTGTACCAGCACAACCCTTTCGAAGGATAAAATTGAAATTTGACAACCCCCAACTCTCTAACCCAACGAACGCACCAGTAGTAAACACCACCACCATAGAAGATAAACAAAAACATGCCGTCACAGACCAGGAAATCGATTTAAAAATAACAAACACCGTAGGACTCAATGAGAGAGAAAAACAAATTTTCAGGAGACTACTGGAAAAGCATAGGGACGCATTCCTCAAACGCCCAGGACTATTAAACTCCTACGAACACAAAATAGAAGTAAAGCCACATGAACCCTTCAAGGCAATGAATTACCCCGTGCCAATTGCATTTCGAGACAAGGTAGACGAAGAGATAAGGAACCTAACGAGCCAAGGCATTATTCAAAAATCCACAAGCCCGTACACGAGCCCGCTCGTGGTAGTGGCCAAAAAGAACGGAGAAATCAGACTATGCCTTGACGCCAGACGAATAAACGAAGTAATCGAACCAGATAACGAACGAATGCAAACTCCGGACGAACTCTTCCAGGAGTGCAAAAGTGTCAGATATATAACCACGCTCGATTTAAAATCTAGTTTTTGGCAAGTACCACTCACCCCCGACTCCCGAAAATACACTGCATTTATGCATCGGGGTCGCTGCTATGAGTTCAGAGTAACACCATTTGGTCTACGAACGAGTACAGCAAGCCTAGTCCGTGGTCTCGAAAAAGTACTACAAGGCCTAGGGTACGTCATCAACTTCGTGGACGACTTATTGTGCACTGCAGAAACATTCGAGGAACATATCAATAACCTCGACGAGCTACTCGAACGTTTCAGCAACCACGGTCTAACAATAAACCTAGAAAAATCTCAATTCTTCAGACGAGAAGCCAAGTTCTTAGGACACATACTCACGCCAAAAGGCATCTGTCCAGACCCTGAAAAAATCAAAGACATAAAAGAATTTCCAGCACCTAAGAACATCAAACAACTAAGAGGTTTCTTAGGGCTAGTAAACTATTATAGCAAATTCACGAGGGAGCACGGCGAGTCAACGGTACCACTGTTACACCTCTTAAGGAAAAATGAAAGATGGAAATGGACAGAAAAAGAGTATGAAGCATTTAAAAACGTAAAGGATAAATTCTGCGAAGAAGTGATGTTACACTACCCACTAAAAAATAAGCCTTTCTTTATACAAACAGACGCCAGCGATTTTGCCATAGGAGCCGTCCTATTCCAAAAAGATCAAAATTTAGACGAGAGAACATTATACTTCGCCAGTAGAACCCTCAAAGGGGCTGAAATTGGCTATAACACGACCGAAAAGGAACTTTTGGCCATCGTATGGGCACTAGAAAAATTTAGGACATACCTTCTAGGCGCCACCGTAATAATTGTCACAGACCATGCGGCACTAACCTTCTTAAAAGAATGTAAGCTTGCCCACGCACGGATCACCAGGTGGTCACTAGCAATTCAAGACTACCACCCTACAATCGAGCATTGTATAGGAAAAAGGAACACAGTAGCTGATATTCTCAGCCGTCCTGACGGTAAAAAGAGCGGCAAAGAAATAATCATAGCAAGTCTCTCAGAAGTAACCGAAGAACTAAAGAACATATTAACCAACCTCGGAGAACTACAGGATAAAGACGAATATTATGCAGCGATAAAAAAAACTGTAAAACAGGGAACCGAAGTAAAAAATTTCACAATAATCGACGAAATATTACACACAAAAAATCATGGAGCACAGCGAGCCATCATCCCTGCAACCGGCATAAAAAGTCTCATAGAGAACTGCCATGAAATATACGCACACGCTGGAGCTCGAAAATGCTACTTAATACTACGAGAAAACTTCTATTATCCAAACCTATACCGACACATCAGGAAACAGCTAAAATACTGCGACACATGCCAAAGAAATAAAATCTACACGCAAGGAATGTTCGCCGAAATGCAGAATATCCTGCCAGAACGACCAGGAGACCTGGTATCACTCGACTACTACGGACCTCTACCCGCGGCAAAATATGGAAACAAATATATCTTGGCCGTGATAGATGTATTCTCAAAACTAACAAAAATATACCCTCTCAAAAACGCCACTACAGAAACCACGTGGAAAAAATTAACACAGGACTACTTCCCAAAGTACGGAAAACCAAGAGCCATATTATCGGACCAAGGGACACAATTTACGGCGAAAAAATGGGATCAACTGTTAAAGGAGACCGGTATAAGAAAAGTTATGACATCCATCCGCCACCCACAGGCAAATCCCGTCGAGCGAACGAATAGGGAACTCTCGCGACTGTTTAGAACACTCCTACCAAACAAACACAACGCCTGGTATGATGCGATCCCCAAAGTAGAGGAATGTATAAATAATACACATCACGAAACTACGGGATACGCCCCCGTACAATTACACACCGGTAAAACGCCCTCAAGACCATGGGAGCAGATTATAACAAACAGAAACAAAATACCAGACTACGACAACCTAATAATGCTGGCCAAAGGCAACATGAAAAGAGCCCGGAATAAAAACGCTGAGAAATTCAACAAACAACACAAGCTCAAGGAACTCCAGATAGGCGATCTGGTACTAGCAAGAGCACTAAACGTGTCAAACCCTGCAGCCAAAATAACAGCTAAATTTTTGCCTTTATACGAAGGACCCTACCGATTAAAAAAACGCGTAGGAAAAACATCATACATTCTCGAAAATATAACCAGCAACCTAGAACGAGGTATGTATCACACGAGCGACCTTCGACCATATTATCGATCCACGGATTAACAAAGGAAAAAGAAAAGTAAACAAAAAATTAACCAGCCTAGACAAAGGGGAAACACCCCACTACCGGAGTAACCCCTCCAAAAAGCAAAGAAGGAGAGCACAATCAGGCATCCCGCGAGGAGCGTCAAAAGGCTCATTCAACAAAAGCATCTCAAAGTAGAAACATGGAAAAAGCTACCCAAACGATCAACGACGAAACAACGATAGGCCGGGAAATAACTCCAGGAGTATTTTCACCAGGGATACGAACCAATAGAGATCGTAGACCACGAGGATCGAAACCCCGCAGCATACGCACGCAAACCGAGTCAGCCTACCTACGACTCCTCCACGAGGGCACCATGGTGGAGCGTCAATTACGACCAACACACGAAGGAACACCATCGGGCAAAATGAAGACAACCATACTGCCGATGAGGTATCTGCCATGGGCCCCCAAGGTAAAAACCACCCAACGGATACCGGCTGAGGCAAATAAAGGGTGGATAAGAACACCCCAAGGACCAGCGATCCTGCTACAACCACACTTAATGCGTATAGCAAAACGAGAACAGAATCGCACAAAATCTCCAGCAGTGGACCCGATCATCGAAGAAGCCACTACCCGGCGATACTCGACCATGGCCGTGACGGCACCGCCACCACGCTCACCAGCATACGAGATGCCGACCGCACCCCGAGACCCCCGAACAATCCGCACCTTTACTCAGGCACCAACACGAGTGCACATATGCACAGCAACAAAGAAGGAGGAGAACAATAACGACGATACCAAATAAGACACACATATTACAAACATAAAAACCAGAAATAATTGAATAAAAAAAAATTTTTTTTGCCTAAAAAGCATTTTTTGAACTAATTATTTGGAAGGGCGATGTAACGGAACGCATTAAGGCGATCCGCTACTAGAACTCACCACCCTCACCACATCTCAACCAACCTATACAAACTGACATAAAACATAAAATATACCAAAATAAGACAAAGCACACCAAAAGATCCTGGATAGACAAAACACTCCAGACCGGATCGAAAGAAGTATCGACCGGACAAGGAGAACAGAAAGGACTAGCAGGTACACACACAGAATTAGAAGTACACACCCCAAACAGTAATGGCGTAAATAAGAGGCCTGCCTAGCCAAAGATCACGATGGAAAACATAACAGTAGGCGTAACAACAAGAACACACCGGCCTACTAGCAAGCGTAGTAGCCCCCGCCCTACACAATCACCAGACCAAGCCTCAAACATACGGCACCACCCCAAATAGGCCACACTATCCAAAAAGCGGGAACGGGAACGCCACGACACGGCAAACGTAGGAAGAAATGTACGGAACTATCGAGATACCATGATACATAGAGAAAGATCAACAAAGTAAATCCTCATGAAACGCCGCCACGTACCCCCACTCACAAATCAAACATTAACATGAATAAAACACATAAAACAAACTTATAGCGACCAAAAACCAAACGAAAAACATAGAGAAAACGATCCTCACGTAGGAGAACACCAGAAAGTGACAAAAAAACATATAAATCCACAAGAAATCAGACCAAATAAAACCAAGGAAGAGATAATTAATCACAATTAATTATCCTAGGCAATTAGTCATCAACAAGACAGCAGGACAGTAGCCTACAAAACCGAGGAAGACCCATAGGGGCCTGAATCGAGAAAAACCATAACCAAATCAGAGAAAAATTAGATAAAAAGTTTGAACCTACAACAAGTAGGAGAATAGCATTAGCCAGCGAATTTCAACCTCGCAGAAACCTTGTTTGAAACCCTAGAGGGACAAAAGAGCGGCTAAATATAGAAATTCAAGCAATAACGGGACTCCGACACATCACCCCACACCTCTCTCACCTAGTGATTGAAGTGTGACAAACATCACGTGACCTACCTCAAAACACCCTCCCGGGGTCCATCCGCTAACCTATATAAACCGCGACAGGATAAGCCTCGGGGCTCTTGTCACAACTTAGAAGTCAAGACGAAGTGCTGCTCGACAGCACACATAGTACATAAGATTACACGTAAATTCTCCATGTAAAAACGACGTGTTCTTTCGATCAATTCGATTCCCCTGCACTGCGCTTGGCCGTCGTTTGATCGAACGAACCGATTGAAAACAGCACTAATAGTTTGGGAAACTCCATGTTAACTCGAGTGTTCTTTTTCGCAACCGATTCCCCTGCACTGCGCTTGGCCGTCGGTTGAGTAAACGAACTCATTAGGATACTCTGTGAGGAGTAAGGCTCCCCTGCACTGCGCTTGGCCGCCCCTACTCACAGCGTCAGGGCACACTCCACTAACGGGTCCCCACGCACGGCGTCGTGGCTATCCGTCTCTTGGAGTGTGAAGAAGCACGAGTGACACAAGGTCAAGGGAGTGGAATCCCGACTGAGTGCACCGCGCATTAGACTCGTAGGGTGTACCTGCGTGGGTGGGACCACGTTAGGGCCAGCACCAGTTACCACTTGCATCTCACGGATACCTCGGCTGGTCTCAATTGATCGAAAACCCAATCGTACGCCTCTTAATGGCACGAGAAGGTGCTTAATTAATTGCGAAATTAAAGCTTCAGTATCCGGGGTCTAGGAAGAGCTAGCTGGTCAAGCTGCGAACCCGGTGTCTCTTGCGAACAGAAAGCTATAGCTAGGGACCCAAACAATAACAAAGCGAGAAACGATAGGTAGGTAGAATCATCCACACCACACCACCACACTACACTCGCGTCCCTACTATAGAATTCTCGCGTGACCATCAGGAGGGCGGAGCCTCGAGAGGCAAGTCCGCAAACGAGCAGTACGAAACAAAAACATTCGAAATAGCACGACACCCGCTAACGTCCAATGATTAAAATAAGGCGAACCAGTACATCTCATGAAGTACGAAGGAACGCCCCGTATGAGGACCAAGCCTGCGACTAGGCCCCCCCTCTTTCAAATAGAGATACCCACGAGTGGCCAACAGGAGTCTAAACCCTATCCTGATAGAGATCAATTAACATCAAAATTATACCAGATTCGAAACCCTTAAAAATAGATAAATTGAGTGTTGAGCTCCATAAAGCTGATATCTAATCACTTTATGAATTATAAAGTCAAACACCGGATTTGAAATGGAATCTTAAAATTCCACATACGTAGAATAGAAAAATCGTGTACTAGCGAACGCGAAACCCTTAAAAATAGATAAATTGAGTGTTGAGCTCCATAAAGCTGATATCTAATCACTTTATGAATTATAAAGTCAAACACCGGATTTAAAATGGAATCTTAAAATTCCACATACGTAGAATAGAAAAATCGTGTACTAGCGAACGCGAAACCCTTAAAACTAGATAAATTGAGTGTTGAGCTCCATAAAGCTGATATCTAATCACTTTATGAATTATAAAGTCAAAAACCTAATTTGAACTGGAATCTCATATATTCCACATACGTGGGATAAACAAACACGCGTACTAGCGAACGCGACCCCTTAAACAACTTGATAAATTGAGTGTTGAGCTCCATGAAGCTGATATCTCATCACTTTATGAATTATAAAGTCAAACCTGATTATACATGGGATTTCTTAAATTCCACATACGTAGAATAATAAAAATCGCGTACTAAGCAGCCGCGACCCCCTTGAAATTGATGAATTGAGTGTCAAGCTCCGTACCAGTGATGCCTTATCACTGTACGAATATTAGAGTCGAAACCAACAGAATAGGAATTGGAAAAGATTCCTCATAGGTAGACGTTAAGTACCGAATGTAAAGCGAGCGTGAGTACAGAAGAACAACGAGATCGTTCCACATACCATCCTCCCTACCTTAGTTGCACTAACATTCAAACAACAGCTTCTCTAGCAATCACGGGCCTTCCGCCCAGTACAAATAAAGAAAAGAATTACCCAAACAAAAAGAAAAGACCAATGATGAAAGGGTAAATGAAACCGCATGTCTGTCATGGACAAATGCGACGAAAAATAAACCTAAACTGAGGTCTGACCAACAAAAACAACAAAAATTACTAATAACAACCTAGTATTGATTGCATATCTAAAAACTTCCAAGGATCCTCTCGCTCCCTCCAGCCCAGTGCACGAACTAGTTTCGAGCAAACTACCTCTCCTCACGATCACTGTGAAGAACACTCGGAATAAAACTCAAACTTAACGCGATTTTACACCATAAACAAACCCTCGCGCACCGTAACCGTATAAGAAAGAAGTGTTCAAATCGCGAAACGTTTCAACATATGTACTCAAGTTCAAAGCTTTTTTTTTCGTAATGATCTCTTACGAAATGATAGCGTATTTCGATGTGATTTGAATTTTTTGTTATTCACGGATTCTTAATGAATTTTATCGCGCTTTGGTTATCTAGATACATTATAGTAACTTCGATTTGGCATTTGACTAGTTTGACTAGCATTTATCAATCTACTTAGCCAGATAAGCTCTTTGCTTGTCTGACTCGCCGCAATGTACTCAGATTCTATTGTGGATAAAGCTACCGATTTTTGCTTCAAAGATCCCCATACTATGGGTGCATTCGCGAATTTAATCATAAAACCGCTCGTTGACTTTCGCATTTTCCTATCGCCTCTGAAATCTGCGTCGCTGTAGGCGTTCAGTCTCGAATTCTCGTGTTTGCTCGGGAACAATATACCGTGGGTATCCATACCCTTTAAATACTTTAATATGCGTTTGATTGCGTTCAATGAATTTTCTTCGGGGATTCCGCTTATTCACTCACTGCGTTTACAGAATAGGCTATGTCCGGTCTCGTTACTGTCGCGAGGAACAGCAGACTTCCAACGGCCTCTTTGTACGGGACTTTTTGTTTATACGGGGGTTTGTTGACGACTTCTTCTTTGAGACTGCACTGCTGCAGACTCAAGTCAGTATGTTGATCTGCCGGAATTAACACTGAGTTCGCTTCGCCCATGCGAAGTCTGGCGAGTACCCTTTGCGTATACGATGCTTGATTCGCGAAATTCGAACCGTTCGAGAGATGTTCGATTTCCATGCCCAAGAAAACGCCCAATGGAGACGGTAATCTGTAACGCCGCTGCCAAGTGCTGTAAAAGACTTTGAATTTTGTTCTCACACATAGAAGCAATTAGACCGCCGTAAATATAAATTGCTAAAATTAATTGCGTTATCATCATGGGAGATGAAAATACAAGGATCTTCCAAAGTTGCAATTAAATTGAATTTCTTCAAGCAATCAACGAATTTCTTGTTCCAACATCTTGCAGCTTGTTTGAGGCCGTACAGTGCCTTTTTCAGTCGACAGTCTCGTTCGGTACTGTCTTTAAATCCCTTCGGCTGTGCCATGAAAATCTCTTCCTCGACATCACCGTTGAGGAATGCTGTATTGATATTAAATTGTGTAAGTTGCATTTTTGAGATTGCTGCAACAGCTAGAATTGCTCGAGATGACCCGAATTTGACGACGGAACTGAAAGTTTCCTCGTAGTCGATCCCCGGACGTTGTGAGAAGCCTTTCACCACCAATCGGGCTTTGTATCGTGCGTCACGACCGCCTATACCTGGCTTGAAACGATACACCCAACGATCGGGTAATACTTTTGCGTTTTGCGGAAATTGCACTAATTCCCAAGTATGATTCTGGTACAAAGAGTCCATTTTCGCGCCCATGGCGGCTTTCCAGGCTTCGTTGTCCATGCTTTCGAGCGCTTCCTCATATGTTCTTGGCTCTTGACTCTCGGCGACGGAGAGATCTTCAATGTGAGGCTCGAAATCTCTGTATCTTTCCGGCTAACGCAGACTACTGCGGTCTTGCGGCCTGCGAGCGTGTTCTTGCTCCTGTTCTGCGCAACCTTGCTCTGTGGCTTGTTATACTGGAACTTCTTCTGCTCGATCTTGTCGCTTGTCGTCATTGTCTCCTGGTTCGTCTTTTTCGTCGCTCGTATCTCTCGGCATCCGAATTATCGTATATTCGTTCCCTATTTTTTCTTTTACTTTGTGAGTCTTCTGGTTCAAAAACTTGGCGTCCCGCAGAGTGTTGACTTTGTTTTTAGCAGAATACCAGATCTTTTGCTTGAATTATCGTAACTAACGAAAGAACTCTTTTTCGCTTTCGCACTCCACTTCGTGCGTCGTTGTTTGGGAATCGGCGTCCAGACCTCAGTTCCAATTACTTTATAGTCAGTCTTTTTTGCCGGTTCACCGAAGCATAGCTCGTACGGTGTTTATCCTTGCACGCTGCTTGTACCTGTGCGATTTATGACATATGTTGCGGTATGCGTGGCTTCGGCCCACAGTTTAAGATCCATCGCTTTTACGTGAAACATGCTTCTCGCCACCTCGACGATTGTCCTGTTCTCACGTTCAAAAGTCCCGTTTTGCTCTGGAGTATAAGAAACGCTCGTCTCGTACTTGATCCCGTGCTTCTGTGTTATCGCTCGCATTTCATTGTTGATGAACTCTGTTCCGTTGTCGGTCCTGAGAGTTTTTATTTTTCTGCTGAGTTGAGTGCAATGCATTTCAATAAATTTTCAATAATTGTCTTGACCTCGGAATTGTGATTCAAGAAAAATACGAATTTATAGTGAGAATAATCATCTTTGATGAGCAAGAAATACCTCGAGTTTCCTATAGACAGATTCTCCATAGGTCCATAGATATCAGCGTGCAGCAGCTCACCCGGTTCTTTCGACTGTGATTTGTGTTAAGGCAGTGTTGTGTGAATGGGCTAAGGAATAATTAATTAGGTGTGATATAAACGTTTTCTCTTTATTATAGGAACTGTATTATTTCTGTCGTTCTTGTACGACATGAGACTTAAGACTAAGGCATAGTATGATTGCCACTTAGGCTCGCGTCGGGTCACGCGAGTAGCCGAAGTTACCGGAGTCGTGCTCGACTCGTTTTCTGTACAGTCACATAGTGAGATATGTGTCTGTACACTCGCCAACAGAAATGCGCTGAACTCAGCTATTCTTAATAATTTGGTTATTGCGAAAGGCTTTCGACTCATCTTCCCTTGGACACATCCATCGCAGTTCCAATCCTTCTCGGGCGTTGTTTTGATATTCCATCTCTTGAGAATCTCACGCACGTGTGGGATGTTTTGGTGCGCGAGACGCTCGTGTCAAACTCTCAGCGAATCACTCTCGGTGACATTGGCTTTTGCTTGCTGTGAAGCGATGTCCTCGGAATGCGTGTTGCCAATCTTGAATCGCATTTTATTGTATAAAGATCTTCGTGCCGATCTCCCACTGCAAGCGTTTCCTCTTCTTTTCGTAGACGACACTGTTTATTATCCGATCCGAGTTTTAAACCTTTGTCGAGAGGTGAAGACATTAACAATAAGTTGTATTTTAGTTTTGGCATATGAAGAACCGGAGACAAATAATGTTTCTCCCTTTTTGACCCATGAAACGAGACAATATTGATATCTTCTACGCCCTCTGGAGGAATAACTTCCCCGTTACCAACTCTGATGTGTACCGAATGGCCAATTTTGCATAATTAACAAACCAACCTGTCGATTCTTCTGTCGAAATCAATGCTCCTGCTTTAATCTCACCTCTGATAAAACTACTTTCTCGGCTTTCGTGTGCTGCGCTTGAATCCCCTTGGCTCGTAGGCTTCCTTTTGCTGCGACACTCTCTTGACCAGTGACCAGGTTTTCTACACCCGAAGCAATTTCCCCGTTTCTTGCTTTTCTTCCCGCGTTGCTGTTTCGTTTTCATCGAGAACGCGTTGCTTTCCTGACCTTCCTTTGCGTTGAATGGAAGCTCCAACATCGAAATGCGTGACATGAGATTGGATAACGTGCACTCGGCTTGACTTGTCGACTCTCACCCTATTGCGAATTGCTGATAAGAAGACAGAAAAGTCATTAATATTTTGGTTATTATCATGCTTTCTGTTAACGGCTCTCCGAGCATTTTTAGTGTACACGCGAGATCGTTAATTTTTGCGATATGCATGGTGTTTGAGAATCCGTCCGTTGATGTTCTTTGACAGATCTGTGAATGTATTGCAAATTATGAAACTTCAGTCAAGACAGGATGATAAATAAACCAGACACATAGATGTTAAATTAGAGAAAGTAGTTTATTACACCTTCCGCATAACTACAATAAATCACATAATTTTGAATGAAACACTAAAAGTGAGAATAGATATAAGACAGACCAAATTTAGAAAAAATACAAAATAATATAAATAAATGCACCAAAAATCTGAGAATAAACACTTGAATTTAATTACTGAATCTGAATTTAATTTCAGCTGTTGCAGCATACAATTATATTAATTGTGCTGCATGTGCTGAGAGCAGTGTACGCACCACAGCCAGTGCTGCGGAGCATGCCACGCTATGAGATAAATGAGTGCGTAAGGCGATATAACAATTCACAGCAAGCTCTCAGCAACTTAATGTAGAGAGGTTGCAGTGAATAAATAAGAGCACTTGCAATTGAAATTGCTTGAGTGCTCTACACGCATGAGACTAGCTACGCAGGCAGCACTGCGTAGCACAATACAACTTCCAGCAGATGTCCTGGGGAAAAGCACAGCGAATATAGTACACCTGCATAATTATATTAATTATAACGGCAAATTATGTTGAGAGAAAACGTGGCGTGACATGTGCTGCAATGCCGCCAAAAAGTGAGACCACAAATGTTGATGTACCGATGAGCATCCAACTCCTCATTGCCATTGAATTTACGGTAAATTATAACAATGTACTCATACCTGATTTTTAGTCCTGTTGAGAGCTAGTGATGAGTAAATCCAGAGATAAAGCCAACGAGAAAAGTCCAAAAAAGTGCGCTGTGTGTGCTGTTCCTCGATGCTGTTGCGAAAGTGTCTAAATTTTCAACATGGCTGCAAGTATGAAAGCGTCGTTGGGCGCTGAAGTCAGTTGAGCGAGATAGCCAGTGAGCGCAACCGAAGTCAAGCGAGAGAGACATCCTCTCGCTCGACGCGGCGTGCCAACAAGGCACAGCCTCGGCTCCGCGAAGCCCTGCTTCGGCCATCCTCGGCTCAACCGAGAGTCGTGTGCTCAGGCACAGCAACAGGTAGGCGCACGACGAATATCGATCGACGTGCGCCAGCTGATTATCCAACACATTGACATATCGTTTGCGGAATCCTTCTGCAACGAATACCATTGCTGCTGCGAAAGATGCTTGGACGTCTCGGTTTTATAAGAGTGATAAATCTAAGCGACAAATGATTTGACCAAATTTTTTTTTTTTATGGAGAATTTTTGGCAGTTCGCAACCCGGTTAGAGTCAGCGCTACCTAGATCCCTGTGTTATCGATCTCAGAAAGATCTCTAACAATCGAATCATCAATTATTTTTGTCAACTCTGATTGCCTCACTCATTCATTAAGAATTAATGAGGCAATCAGACCTGACGATTCCTAACTTCTAAAGAAATCGTGAAAAAATATTGCCACAGCCCGGGTTCGAACCGGGAACTCCAGAATTCTAGCCTGGTACGCTACCAATTACGCCACCGCGGCTCTAGCAACATCAATTCACGATCTCTATTTTTAATATCAAATAATATAATTTCTTTAGAAGTTAAAAATCGTTAGGTCTGGTTGAGGCAATCAGAGTTGACAAAAATAATTGAAGATTCGATTGTTAGAGATCTTTCTGAGATCGATAACACAGGGATCTAGGTGGCGCTAACTCTAACCGGGTTGCGAACTGCCAAAAATTCTCCATAAAAAAAAAATTTGGTCAAATCATTTGTCGCTTAGATTTATCACTCTTAAGAAACATATGACCGCGTATAAAAGGATTAATTAATTAATCTGTAACTAAGGTGCATTATTTGACATTAAAAATAGAGATCGTGAATTGATGTTGCTAGGGCCACGGTAGCGTAATTGGTAACGTACCAGGCTAGAATTCTGGAGTTCCCGGTTCGAACCCGGGCTGTGGCAATATTTTTTCACGATTTCTTTAGAAGTTAAAAATCGTCAGGTCTGGTTGCCTCATTAATTCTTAATGAATGAGTGAGGCAATCAGAGTTGACAAAAATAATTAATGATACGATTGTTAGAGATCTTTCTGAGATCGATAACACAGGGATCTAGGTGGCGCTGACTCTAACCGGGTTGCGAACTGCCAAAAATGCTCCATCAAAAAAAAAAAAAAATTTGGTCAAATCATTTTCGCTTAGGTTTATCACTCTCAAGAAACATATCACCGCGTATAAAAGGATTAATTAATTAATCTGTAACTAAGGTCTCGGTTTTATTTTCAAAAACATTATGTAGCTTATCCCACATATCTTTTGCAGATGTACTATGAATTATGTAAAGCTTACACTGTCGACTCACCGTTTGTGCTCTTATTTTTTGTGCCAGCTGTCAAGTTTGTTCTATTTCTCAAGCTTTTTCTCGGGCGTCGCTGTAGCTGTGGCGTTCATGTCGGTGCCGGGCACCGGTTTTCCGGATGTGCCATTGACCACCTCTATTGCTCTACCCGTAGACATATGATCGCGCACTTCGAACTTCCATAGTCCCCAGTTCTCAATTCCCTATAGTTTTTCTATTTTCGTGAGTTCACTGTCCGACATGGCCGTTTTGCACTTTTGCACGAGGCTGGCTAACCTTCCGAACGCACGCGGTTTTCAAACACGCGAAAAATATTCAGTCTGTTCACTCACGAAAAATATTACTCAAAACAATTCCCAGGGCCCATAACCTGTTGTGTTTATCAATTTCATAGCAGGATTGCAGGGTCGAGCAATAAGTATAAGCGGATCAAAATATAGCGATGTGTCTTTATAGTAAGATAATGGCGGACAACGTGAGAACGCGAACGAGTACTGAACAGAAGAGGGGTCAGCACCCCGAAAAACGTTGGTACAACATTGACCCCCAAACGTGGCTTATGATAGCCGAGCTCGCTTACGCTCGCGATCGGTTTGTGCGCTCTGTCGGCATGTCATCCCAACTAGGTCCCTTGAGCTTTGCTTTCAACGTAACTTATTATAAGTTCAAATTATAACATTTTATTTGTTATTGTCATTATACCCGGGAAACGTCTTCTTCTGCGTTTGCAAACGTCCATATCCACATCATTTTTTTAAGACGTGTCCAGACACCATATATAAAAGACATATATAAAAGGCGCCTCTTCATATATAAAAGACAATTACAATGTTCTGTAGATGTCTCAAAATCCGATAGCAAAAAATGAAATATTCTTATTTAAATAATGAGTTAACTAAAATGATGTTGGATATTACTTCACCCTTTTTACCGTTATTTTTTTATCCCGATAGGAGTATACGTTTCACTGGCATGGAGCGAATATGTCAATTTCCATGCGTCCGATGTTCTCAGAATCGGCTATCGATGTTTTAACAGAACTGGGTACACAGATTCTGTGCATTGTAACCTCCATATTTGTCCTAGATTGTATGTATTAGGCAACATTTCAGAAAGATAAACGCGTTTTAAAAAAATGTATACGAATCACGGTTGCATATATCGAATTGCCACAAGATGGCTGTCATTCCTACTATAACCATCGAACAGTATCTAACTGCAGAGCGCTCACGTTGGAGTGAGACAAAGAGTAAAGGGTATTCATTGTTACGTCCTGACGTAACGTCGCATTTATTTTTTTTATTTCGATTACGTTAAAGTTCTTCTGTTTTAAGTTTCGCTACAGTAAAAGTAACCTCTCACATTTTCCTTTTATTCTCGAACTTCTTAAGAGGAGAGGAGAGCGATTTTAGCTACAGGGATCGGAACAGGGTAAAGATGCGGCCCTACCGACCGTCTCCCGGGAGGAATTAATCTTGTAAAGATGGAATTTTTCGGCGCTCCCGGTCAGAAGGCAAACTTTCAAACCATGGCATCTACTGCGTAGACCCGGTTATCGACTGCCATTTATGGATCTATGATTCAGCGCGGCCTTACCCTCAATCCTAGACCAGGGGTTCGGCTAGTCGCCGTCGGGGCGTTGTTGGTCATAAGGGAGCGGTTGGAGGGAACGCTATCACGTGACCAAGCGACCGCACCCTTTCTTCTCGCTCTTGCCTGAAGTCTTCTCTCTCTCTCTCTCTCTTTACAAAGATGATGAAATCACGAACAATTATTAACTAAGCGGAACAATTAACAAAAGCAGAGGAACTGTTGATTTAAACGAAAAAGTTATGACTTGTAACGTGGCGAGATACTCGAGCTGCGTCCTCCTCGCTCAACGGCTACCAGCACGATCGCTCAGGGCTGCAGGGGGTGATTTCCGTATTTTATTTATTCTTTATTTTTATTTTTTTTTGTGTTATATTTTTATATATATATATATAACGCGTCCGATACGACCGAGGGATGGAGAGAGGAGGAGGATGACCACGCCGTATCCATCGATGGCTGACTGCGGGATTCGATATTTTACATTCGCCGATATTTTATACCTCTCCCTGTTGGAAGATACTGTCCCGCTCAACGTACATCTACCAATGATACACTGTTATCCATCGTCGGCTATCAACTACTCTCTGCACTATCGGTGGTTAATTTATGCGTTGTCCAGCTAAGGCGCTAGTCGCGGTCATCGTGCAAGGCAGGTTCCCCCAATTAACCGAGTCTAGCGGGTTAAGGGGGGGTCATAGTTCACGGGCACGCGTGCCGAACGGACCTCGAGGCTTTTTCCCGGTTACCGTCGAGCGAGCAGGACGTAGCACTCTCTTCCAGTCTGTCCCGCTCTACTATCGAAGGAAAAGATCGGCTCTCCCTTCGGCTGTCGTTTCAAAGAATTTATTTGCGAGTCGTTGGGACCGGAGGACCTGTTGGAACGATCGAATCATACCGAGGCAGTTGTTGGCGTTATCAAGGACTTGCAATAAGCACAGCAGTGTCATCGTCCCGGTGAGCTCTCTTCCCTTCTACGGTCTTTCGCTGTTATTTTATTATTTTAATCATTCAAATTGTTGTCGGTTAATTACTTCGAGCTTGGTCACCCCTGCGACTCTGGCACACCGCGTGCAGAGTATTAATTTGTACTGGGTAGCGCGGCGTTTAGAAAGAATAACTCGAGATCGTGTAACGTATAGAAGCCGGGGAAAAGTCACTAAATTAATTAATTGTTTGATAGTTAAATCGTGCGCGCGTTAGGCCGTTATCCCGGAGTGGTTTGAATTCATTAGTTGGTTGTGTGGGATCTGAACGGAATAGACCGTGTCACGTATTTTAACGAATAATGGGTTTGAGAGGTACCTGATTTGGTTTGAGTTTTTTTCGTTCGGGCTAGAAGGTCGTGCGCTCGTTAGTACGTCGTCCCGTTGTATGTTTGGTGTGTGGGACTAGCACGTTATAGACCTCGTCGCGTATCGAATAGACCCATCGGCGTTTCTTTATTTTATTTATCGTTTTATTCGTTGTTTTATTTACCGATCTATTGATTTATTTATCTAGTTATTTATTCATTTCTTTATTTACATAGTTATTTATTTATTTATATTCTTATTTATTTATTTATTTAGTTATCCACTTATTTATTTACTTATTTATTCATTTATTTATTTATTTATTTATTCCTTATTTATTTGTTTCTGATTTATTATTCTTTCTTTTATTTTATTTATTATTTATTTGTTTCTTATTTATTACTCTTTTTTTATAATTGGTTATATTTTATTTGTTATAGTTTATGCGTTATATTTTATTCGTTATATTTTCTTTGTTATATTTTATTCATTATATTTTATTCAAGCCACGAGGTACCGATCGAGAGTATTACTCTCACATTGATTATTTTAGTACTATTACTATTCTTTATTATTATCAAATTATCGACGATCGTTTATTCGGTATTTGTGATCATACCTATTGCAGGAAATCCCGGTGGTCGGACTTTTACACGGCATATTTTATTCGGAATTGTAATAGCCAGCCGTGAGTCGCTTCGCGTACGTGACCTCTCGACGTCCCGTTGCTTTGGTTTTGTTGAAAGTATGTGGGATTAGCTCGGGATAGGCCGTATCGCGGACGGAGAACAAGGACTACCAGGCATCGATATGGTATCGAAGAATATTATTTGAAATTAGAAATAGGCGAGAGCGGCTATACGACATATGCCGGGCATGAGAGTGAGTGAGAGCGTGGGATAACGTACGCCGCCGAATTAGAGATTCCAATTATGATATCTAACTGGATTTGGAAAATTGTTAACACCGGAGAGAATAATTTTACGGGACATTTTAGTTAAATTCTAAATTGATGTTTATTGGAGAAATAAAGAAGTTTGTAAGTCCCGTACCCGCTATTGTTGTTTAAATTATTTACTGTTATTATTTTATTTATGTATTTGCTATTTATCTAACTGACCATATTTTATTTTTGACTAATTGGTGACTTGATAGTCCGAACCACCCACTCTGCCTTGAACAGCTGTAGCTGGCCTGGGTCGAGACTGGTCATCCAACTCGGTATTTATCCTTCCGGCGCGAAAGCGCCTGGCGCCCATCTCGAAAGAGAAAATAAAAAGGAAGGAAAAATAACTTGGACCAGTCATAGGTAACGTGGTGCGTTGAGGAGCAAATTTCTCGTTACAGACTATTAAAATGTTCACACGAATACTGTAGATAAAATATCAGCAGCAAAAAGAACAATTATGCTTCCATATGGAAACTACCCATGGCTGTCACTCGAAAACGAGTACAACCCACATCGAATTAATGAGCTTACCAAGTATAGTCGGGTAATAGAAGAAAGATCAGTACATCAGGATTAATTCCCCTTTTCTCTTGGGATTACATTAATATGTCTCTCGTAAAATATTGGAATTTATAGTAAAAACACCATCATAAATATATAGAACACGTTATGCCTATATAGAAAGGATAAAGGAAATATTAGGATTAATTTATGGTAAAATAGGGAAAAATAGACAGAAAAACGAGAAAGAGATGAGACTAAAATTGAGTTGCAATGAAGCTTCTGCTGCAGGAAAGCGAGGCTGGCCGACACTCCGCGCAACGAAAACGCCTTGCACGAGGTCTGAACAGCGATCTAGCTGACTTGCGTACGAACGAAATGTACGAGTAACCAAGCTAGGCGAGTCATTCTCAAGAGAAGAACTCTCTCGCTCTCTCTCGTTTTCATGTATGAAATTACTTGTTTTACTAGTAAATTATATATATGGAATATGTTATACATATATATATATAGGATAAAATAAAATGTTAAGATTGTTTTACAGCTAAATACTAAAAGTAAAACGAATCGAGAAAGAGAGAAAACGGTAAAGCGTTTCAATAGAGCTTCCTCTGCAGGAAAGCGAGGCTGGGGCGACTCTCTGCGCCACGACGAACGCCTTATCGCTAGGGCTGAACGGCGATCTAGCCGACTTGCGTACGAACAAAATGTACGAGTAACCAAGTTAGACGAATCGTTCTCAAGTAAAATCTCTATCTCTCTCTCTCGCTCTCGTTCCTATAGCACGAGAATAATCGTCTAACTAGCAAATTATTTAAGAAAACTTATTAACTATAAGAAATCTAACGTCTAACTAACAAATTATTTAAGAAATCTCATTAGCTATAACTAGAGTAATCACTACTTCAACGAATAACCAATGATGTATGGAATAAGCCATAACCCAACGAAACCATTTATACTAATAAGAGATTAACGCAGAAATCAGGTTGCATACGTGGAAATTAACTACAGAAGCTGTAACAAAATTATTATTAGTGGTTTCATGTGAAGGATTTATTTAAGTTCCGTAAAAACGCTGAAAAACTAAGCCATTACCATAGACACATCTACAGAGAAGCGAGCATAAGGATATTACCTAAACTAGGAAATTCTATTGAAAGTAGGCCAAGAAGCGGGGTGGTAAAAATCGCCTCATTTTCAGGGGAAAAACGCTTCGAACGCGTTCCCTCACCTAATCGCGTGGTCCTCTGTGTAGCACATCGCGCGGACAAATCAGAGCGCCTCATACCGATGCACTTGCATAGATCTATGGGTCTGCATGTCGAGAGGCTACTCTGCGGAGTAAGGGGAATGAATACGTGTATGGTCGAGATAGACCACGGGGAAATTCTTATAATCAGGATAGGGTTTTATCCCTTCTCTTCTTTTACGCGCTTGACGACAAGAATTTTCGATGCTCAGGAGCCCTATAAAAGGCCGCGAAAATCGGCCGGCGACACTTTTTCACGGGGAGTCAAGTAACACACAGTTTCACGGGGGGTCAAGTAGAGGACTAATCACTAGCCTGGCAGTTAATAAGTTGCCGGCAGTGAATTAGAATTTTTCCAAGGCAACAAGTAGTACTGTTTGCCGGGAAATAAAGCAGTCCAGCACGATAATTTTTCACCACGGCTTAATTTTCACAAAGTACAGTTTCAAGTAGTACAGAGTAAGAGTACAGTACTTATAATTATTAACCCTTGTAAAATCGGGGATATTGAACGTGCAACATTAAACTACTCATGTAGTTTTATTTCAATAAATAATTATTAATACGTACCAACGTCTACGTTCGATTTTTAGTCTGTCTGACTACATTAATCTACATCCATCTAACGTTCAACAGTAAGAACCACAGCAACAAACAACCGTAAGTATAATTTTCAATTACCAATTATAGTGAAACCTTGCTCCGCGTGAAATTGTCATTCAACTCCCTCCCCATTATTCGTGAAGTGATTATCCCCAACCAAGAACAAAACGCACTCCAGCCCTATCCCGAGTAATTTTCCGCGAGGTTAGACTCAAAAACGGGCTTGCGTCTTCGGTATTTTCTCGTCGGGTGTGGTAAAGGGAGAATTTATTCTCCTTGACCAGAGCACGGAAAAGATACACCGAAACGTGAAATCTATGTTAAATTCGTGGGATCGTAAGATAGGCCGCGATTTTGACGTAACATCATTCAATATTTGTATATACGGTTCCTATGTTTTATTCGACAGCATGTAAATTTTAATAAGTTTGCACATTAATGGGTTGCACATTAGAGATGTTGTTAATAATTAGAAATTAATCAAAACGCAATGCCATTTTCTAATTGTGTTTGTAGATTTAATTCTAAGTACACGAGGGCAAAAAAGATTGAGCGATTAAATGAAATCGTGTTATTAAAAATTATTTACCTGGTTTAGTTTAAAAAAATATGGTCATTGTATATAATAAATATAGAGCAATCATAAAAATGCCGTAGAAGGGCACATGGGACTAGCTTTAAAAATTATGAAGTAAAAATAATGTTTAAATGTTTAAACTTCCGACTACAATATGACGTCGACGTCTCCTGAACTTTGCAACCATTTTTTGCCTATCAAGAAACATGCTGACGTCTGGACTCTAATTTTCTAACGCAAAAGAAATGTCATCCGACTGTAGTGACAGCAGTAAGTAAATTATTGTAATTTAAATATGAAGCTAACTAAAATGACATCAGAAGTTATTTCATCCTTTTTAGATTTTTTTTTCAAATGAAAACTTTTTAAAGCTAACGTCCTGTTTATTATAGTTTTTCGCCGGCGGGAGTTAAACATTTTTTTAATATGTCAAAAGCTTATAAATATAAACTCCTTTATGGTTCATTAAAAGAACTAAAAATTCTAGCAGTTATGACTTTTATTTTATTTAGAAAGTCATTATAAAAAAAAATTGAGTAAAAATATCAGGGGTACAAATTGAAAATGCGGGTTTGATAACAGATGGCGTTACTAACGCTATACGCATCAGGCAGTACTGTGACTATGTTCATGTCAAAGCTACGTCTTATAGCTTTAATTTTCAGTATGTGTCAATTTGTCGCAGTGTCAAATTCATAGTTTTTTTGAGCTCTCAATATGTCGAGTTTCGTGCCAACAAAACAGCATTTGCGGGAAGTTTTAATTTACTTCTTTAATTTGAAGAAAAGTGCTGCTGAAGCACATCGATTGGTCTCCGAGGCTTATCCGAGTCATGTTCCATCGGTTTCAACGTGCGAGAGATGGTTTGTGCGGTTTAGAAGTGGTGATTTTGACGTTGAGGACAAAGAGCGGCCGGGCCAAGTGAAAAAGTTTGAGAATGCTGAATTGGAGGCAATACTCAATGAAGACTCGTGTCAAACTCAACAAGAGCTCGCAGATTCATTGGGAGTGACACAACAAGCCATTTCCCATCGTATAAAAGCCCTCGGAATGATCCAAAAGCAAGGACATTGGGTGCCGTATGAGCTGAAGCCGAGAGACGTCGAGCGCCGTTTTTTTGCATGCGAACTGCTGCTCGAACGGCAAAAACGGAAGGGTTTTTTGCATCGCATTGTCACTGGTGATGAAAAGTGGATCCATTACGATAACCCGAAGCGCAAAAAATCATATGGTTACCCCGGCCATGCATCATCATCGACGGCCAAACCAAATATTCACGGCGCCAAGCTCATGCTCTGTATTTGGTGGGACCAGCTGGGTGTGGTGTATTATGAGCTATTGAAATCGAACGAAACCAACACAGGAGCACTATACCGAACTCAATTGATGCGTTTGAGCCGCGCACTCAAAGAAAAACGGCCACAATACGAGCAAAGACACGACAAAGTAATTTTGCAACATGACAACGCTCGGCCACATGTTGCAGCGCCGGTCAAAACATACCTACAAACGCTGAAATGGGAAGTCTTACCCCACCCGCCGTATAGCCCAGATATTGCTCCTTCCGATTACCACCTTTTCCGATCGATGACACATGGCCTAGCTGACCAGCGCTTCCATTCTTACGAAGAAGCCCAAAAATGGGTCGATGACTGGATAGCAGCCAAGCCGGCCGAATTTTTTCGCGACGGTATCCGTAAATTGCCAGAAAGATGGGAAAAAGTTGTGGCTAGCGATGGACAATACTTTGAATAATTCATTTGTTACCATTTTTTCAGAATAAACGTTCAAAAATAGAAAAAAATCCCGCATTTTCAATTTGTACTCCTGATAGTTGTACTCTTCGGCACAACTATAATTGTTGTATTAATATAAAGTTTGCATATTGTAACTGTATTTATCGTTAATATTACCCTGAATAGGGTTTTAGTTCGGACTCGAGCAGGGAGGAAATTAATACAAGCTTCAATATTGGGTAAAAGTAGGGCTTATTATTCAAAAAGATATAATAAATAACACTGTACTACAAAGAAAAATTGAATATCGTTAATAAGGATGAATTTGACTTCACTTTAATGGTTCTTGACAAGCATGTGCCTCACAAAACGCTTTACCCCGGCTCACGCATGCCTACCAGGTGTATGCATAAGTTTTTTCCGGTTTTTTGGTAAAAAAAAAACACGTAATTTTCAAGGGAAATTAATTTTTGTTTTATTCAAAATATTGGCCATCGGCTTCTACACATTTCGCCCATCTTTCGGGTAACTTATGAATACCATGCCAGAAAAACTGCTTGTCTTTTGCGGCAAACCATTCGTCGAGCCATTTTCCAACTTCCTCGAAATTGCTGAAGTGCTGCTCTGGGAGCGCGTGCCCCATTGATGCGAAGAGGTGATAGTCAGATGGCGCCAGGTCTGGCGAATACGGCGGGTGCGGAAGGATGTCCCATCCAAGCGATTTCAAGGTGTCTTTCACTGCTTTTGCTGTGTGAGACGGCGCATTGTCGTGTAACAAAATCACTTTGCCATGTCTTCTGGCCCATTCCGGTCGTCTTTCGATTAATGCGTGGTTTAAATTAATAATTTGTTGGCGATAGCGTTGTGTATTAACGGTTTCGCCGGGCTTCAAGAGTTCATAATACACAATACCGCTCTGGTCCCACCAGACACAGAGCATGGTCTTCTTGCCGAAGCGATTTGGCCTTGGTGTTGAAGGACCGGCTTCGCCAGGTGAAAGCCACGATTTTTTCCGCTTCGGGTTTTCAAAATAAATCCATTTTTCGTCACCCGTCACAATTCGATGCAAAAATGATTTCCTTTCGTGGCGTTGAAGCAGCACTTCACAAGTGACTTTGCGATTTTCTATTTGACATTCATTCAAATCGTGTGGGACCCATTTACCGAGTTTATTGATCTTGTCCATTACTCGTAAACATCTGCTGATTGTTTCTTGTGACACATGTAATGCTTCTGCTAATTGCCGTTGAGTTTGAGTTGGGTCATCATCCAATAACTCCTGCAATTGCTCGTCTTCGCATTTTTGTGGTCTATCAGAGCGCTCACTGTCTTTCACATTAAAATCACCACTTTTAAATTGTCGAAACCATGTCTCACATGTTCTAATCGATGGAGCGTGTTCACCATATGTTTCTACCAGCAAACGTTGACTTTCAGCAGCCTTTTTCTTTTGATTAAATAAGAAAAGCAATGCGTGCCGCAAATGTTCTTTTTCAGGCACAAAATTCGACATGATCACTGAACGATAAAACAAAGACGCTAGTTTTTGGCGGACTCAACTTGTGTGTGTTTGTAGGTTAATGTCAGACGAACAAAATGACGTATGTGTTAAATTAATATGCTGCGTACTTTTCGCTAGCGCCATCTCTTAGTTAAACCGGAAAAAACTTATGCATACACCTGGTATATAATCGTGTCCGTGAAAATAATAAATACTTCCTTTTATATAAATTCGCATTTTCATCTTTTACTCGAGATTCATCTCCTTATCGGCAAACGGTCCCAAGAAATAATAACTTTTAATGTTATACCGAATACCGAATAATCCAATTACGCGGTACCAGCATAACAGAGGTATTATATCTTGGTTTTTAGTTTATTCGGTAACTCCTAATTCTTATAAGGGAATAGGTGCTTCTGTTGCAGGACCTTCGTTATTTGGTCGTACATGGGGTGGCTTATTCAAATGTAGTAAAAGATATGTAACTGAATCCCATACGGCTCCTACTAGGTAAAGAGACCATCCATATATAGTGTGTACCGAATATCCGTGTATAAGGGTGTCAAAAATAAATTGTATTATTTGACCTACTAATAACAGTCCGATTAAACCCGCGCTAATATTTCCGAATACCGATAAGTATCCCCACGTTTTATTCCAGGTTGACTCAATGATTTTTTTAATAGATTGGTCGTCTAGTAAATTGGAGATTGATACTCCTTGTGTAATAGTGGGCTGCCCTGCTATTCCCCGCACGATAGAGTTAGGGATAGCGGGTCGTTCCGCGGGAAACTTAATATGGTCTCGGAGTTCGTCAAGATCCTCTTGGGTGTATATGCCGCTGGTAGCCAGGCTTTGGGATTTTCGATATTGCCACGTGGGCATGGTGAGGGGTTTTATGACTAAGGGTGGCCTGACCTGTTCTGGCTCGGAACCGAATCTATACCAAGCACCGTCCAGTCTGTACATGGGTGAAACTAGCCTGTTACAATTAATTTGTGTACCTACCTTGGATATAATGTGTGTGCGTGGTGATACGTTTAGCGTATTATTGCCAATGGATACGGGCAATTGGTCTAAACATTCTTTGGTTTGAGCAGCTTTTACTTCTACCGGGATGCATTTAATAATGTGGGCTACTTCCCCGGCTAGAAGGGCCATGTAACCTGATCCTTTCATTATATTATAAGCAAACTCATCAGGGGAGCGTCTGGCAACGGTCAGCGCGTTTTGAAGCACTTGGCGTTTCAGGTTGCATCTCTGGACTAGTATATCTCGATACATCCGTTTCATTTCCGTTCAGATATGTTTTTCTACGTGAACGAATTTGGAATTTACATAAGCGAATATATCCAGATTATTTACGTTAATAACCTCGTTTTTTACAAATGGGTTTCCTTTTTCGATTTCGACGACCAGTAATTTCGGGTGTTCAGTACGTGTCAGCGTATATCCACAAATAGTGGCTTTTCTTTGGGCCGTCAGTGCGAATATAATGTCTCCTTCCGTTAATGAGTATACGGTTTGTTTAAAGTGTGTGTGTAAGTCTACAGTCTGGTCGGCGAGTCCTTCGTAAAGCAACCCGTATCTTTTTGTTCTACACGAGTCTTCAGGTAACGGCTCCCACCGTCTACATCCGAACATTGGCCTGTATTTAATTCACAACTGGTACCTGAACGTAAGTGTACTTTATTTGCCTTCACCTTTACTTCTGCTGTATAGTCTCGCAATGTTATTTTTACAGTTCCTTTTACTATAACGTTTTCCCAATTGCCATAGGGGTCCAAATAGTACACGCCGAGGCACTTACCATCAGAGCCTAAATCGCCTGCGATGAATATTGGTCGCGTGGTGGAAAAATTTCGAGAAATTCCAGCAATTTCTGTTTTTCCTATTTTTATAGTTCCATCGCGGTGCATTTGGCGGCAATTATCGTGAGAAATTACATCTACATATGAATACTCTCCATTACGTACATCCATAGTATGTGAGAACATCCCACATCTTGGAATTTCTCTGTAAATTTCTACTTTACATTGCATTACGTGGGTAGACCCATATTGGTTAATTTGCTATAGTTGAATGTTTTTTTTTTGTTACGTTTACTTCTTGTTGAGGGATGTCACACTCACCCACCTCTAGTAGTGACAAAGTGGTGATGTTGGTCCTAGCCCCTCTACAGTCATAATCAATCAGGCCCGTAACCGGGAAGGGGTGCAAAATTGCCACTACAAAACTCCACAGCATGGCTGTAGTCATTCTTTTCCCGTACACCATGGCAGCTACTTCGCTCAAGGTTCGCGCTCTGACGGAGAGGCTGTCAGCCTTCGCGGTGACGCTCAAGAAGCCTGGTAAATATACGTTTTTATACTTTGTTATTATTAGTAAATTTCGTTCCCTGCCTACACTTTTCTCATTATATATCGATTGTATATACAGGGTGCGCCATCTCAATCTGGTTGATGGAAGTATTGAATAACTTAGAGAATTTTCAACAGATTTCACAAAGTCGTATTTTTTATTAAATTTGATTCATTACAATTTATTTTGATTAGTTTCCAAAAACCACATCGATCAAATGTCCGCCTTTATTACTGAGACAAAAGTGAGCTCTTTTTTCGGCATTTTCCATTGTATTTGCCAGCGTCTCGGGCAATATCGCTGCGATTTCGGCTCGAATGTTGTTTTTTAGCTCCTCTATGGTCTTCGGCTTGTTGGCATAGACTTTACTTTTCAAAAATCCCCACAAGAAGAAGTCCGGTGCAGTCAAATCCGGCGATCTTGGTGGCCAGTCAATATCACCTTTCTTTGATATCACACGTCCTGGGAACTTCCGATGCAAATAGTCCATTGTTGAGCGCGCAGTGTGACATGTCGCACCATCTTGTTGGAACCAAAATTCCTTGAGACCTTTTTCACGCATTTGTGGTAAAACAAAGTGTGCCAACATCCACCGATATCGATCCCCATTGACAGTTTCACCAGCTCTGAATAAAAATGGTCCAATGGTGGTTTTTGAGCGAACACCGGCCCAAACTGTCACTTTCTCATCGTGCAATGGAGTTTCGTGAATAATATGAGGATTATCGGTGACCCACATGCGACAGTTTTGTTTGTTGACAGCGCCAGAGAGGGTGAAGTGAGCCTCGTCGGTCATCAGAATTCGCTCCCAAAAATCCGGCTCAGCTTCCTTCATTCGACTAACGTTATTAGCGTAAGCCAAGCGTCGTGGCTTGTCAGTTTCCAATAATCTTTGAGTCAACTGCACTTTGTACGGAAAGTGGTTCCACTGATGTTTAATTCCTGAGACCGGCGGCGGTATGAGACATTTGGATATTCTGCAACACTCTGTCGAACAGCTTCGATATTTTCATTTGAACGACCTGGACGCGGTCGAGCTTGATGTTGGAGATTCGCTACAGACCCGTGCTCCATGAAATTTGAACCTAAATGACCGCTAGTGTCGCCTTTGGGCGCAGAACGTCCGCGATATTTTTTACGATACGCACGCTGAGTTGACACAACTGAACGATTATTTTCAATGTAAAGCGAAACTATTTCGGCGCGTTCTTTCGGCGTATAGCGATACATGGTTGAAATTGTACTGAAATAACCTATACGAAACGTGTTGTACGACGCTGGTCGGTTAAAATCTGTCAGAGTTATTCAATACTTCCATCGACCAGATTGAGATGGCGCACTCTGTATTTATTATTGTATTTAGTTAACTAGTTCCTATGGATTTGGATAATGTTGATTATATATATATAAATATATATGTTTTTTTTTTTTCTTTAGTAGATCCGGTGATACTTGATCTTCCAGAATGCGTTCGTGGGAGCAAGCGGCCTAGGGAAGAGTTGGGAGAGGAAGGGGTTGACGTGGGAGATTCACATCTCCAGGTGCGGAGGCGATGTTTGGGTGAGTTTTTTCTTTTCCTTTTTTTTTCTTTTCAAATTGTTCCCCTTTCGCAAAATTTTAATTTTTGTCCTTCTGTTTTCTCTTTTTCTTTCTTAGAATCAGTAATCATCGTGACTCAGGAGGAGCTCGATTTCTGGGGTGATCCAGACTTCGATCCGATGAACTTCCGGCCAGTCCGACTCCCTCCCCTTTCACCGTATAGATGAAAGAATGAATACAACAAAAACAACATAATACTAAAGACACAAAATGTATCTTCCTTTTTTTTTATTTCTGTATTAATCTAATTTTAAGATTAAAATGGAAACTGTTTTCATTCCCCCTAGTGTTTCTTCATTCCTCTTTGCCGTATTTTTATTTAGATTATTATTATTATTATTATTATTATTATTATTATTATACTAATACCAATATTGTTATTATTAATAAAATATATATAATATCTTTCGTTTACATATCTATTATTAGAAGAAAAAGAAAAATTTTGTTGGTTGAAACTGTTGTGCAAAATTTATACACAACAAATCTTAAACTTGCGCCGCGATAATTAAATATGCACACACAAACAAAAAGAATAAAAATAGTATCAGTTGGTCATTGCGATATATATTCATCCTCTTTTTTTTTCTTTTCTCTTTTTTTTTCTTTTCTTTCTTTTTTCTTTTTTTTTTAAATATACCATATATATGTACATACTGTAACGATAATTTTTATCGTTCACAATAATTTTTATTTATCGTGGGGATTCGGGCTTGAAGTACAGGACTAATTAATGTTAGACTTCGAGGTGAGTGAGAATGGGGTTTATTAACAAAAGAACTTTTTTTTTATAACAAGTTATTTTACAGTTTCCGGCCTCTAATATCTAGGATGGTGCATTCGAATTTGGGAATTCCGGTGATTATCTTAACATTATTTTGTCTTATTTGCGTTCAAATTCTCGGTATTTTCGGGCTCGAATATCTGTTACGCGTAAATGAGTTGGTATTGCCCCAGTAGCTTCTAACATGCACACACACAGCCACTCGCGTCAGACTCACTCCTTTGACAGTATGTATAAAGTCTGTTTACAATGCTTTTCTCTTTCACTCTTGTTTCACTTTACGCTCTTTCTCGCTTACACTCGCAGAATCGGGCAATTCCTGTTTATACTGTCAGTTTAGAAATCTACACTATTTAATTTTATTCCCTTATACACTACTCGCTTAATCGTATTAATTAATCCTATGCACTTAATTTTACTTAGATCTATCTGCACACACACCTATTCTCTTAATTCTATTCTCCTAAATCTATCCCTATCTTGATATATGACTAGTTCCTTTTTAACTTCACTAAAAACCAATTCTTTATATTGTTCAAACCACACGCCTGTCTCTCATTGTTTCGTTGTCCTCAATTTTCACTAATTCGCTGTTCCGTTATGCGTTGAACCCCGAATTTAGTCAAAAACTATTTGATGCTAATGCGTAACTTTTTTCTCACAATTCTTTGAATCTTCAGTTTTTACGACTTGTCTTTTACACGACTTCGATCCACGCTAAAAGGCCAAGAGAGCCTCTCTCCCCGCGCAACGGCCTTTTATAGGCCTCCCCTCGCCTCATTCCCCTCTGCATCGTAATTTTTGAATTCAACGCATTTCCTATCTTCGTAGCTCAGTCGTCGTCCCGCTCACCACCTTCCCCTCGCCTTCCAGCAAGGCCAGCTGGTCGCTGACCTGCTGTTTATGTCAGCGAGGGAATTCCGGAGACGTGACGTCGCTACTTTTTCCTCCTCGGGTGCGATGGCCTAGTGCCTGCAAACCTCGGTACGCTTGTACCGAGGCTGTCGCCGAGGTGTCCCGGTACTTCTGACATAATATTCTGGATCTTATAGCCGCTCGAAATCATAATAAATGCCCGCGAATGTAACTCGGTTACATTATCGATTATTCTGCGTTAATCTCAAAGCTAATGGGTGTAACTATGTTACAATACGTACTGTAACGATAATTTTTATCGATCACAATTATTTTTATTTTTCGTGGGAATTCGGGCTCAATCACAAAACTAATTAATGTAGACTTCGAGGTGTGTAAGAATAGGGTTTATTAACTAGGGCAATTCAGATAAAAATGTCAGTGGTCCGTTTTTTTATGGCACCGAGAACCAGTATATTGCATTCTGATCCGGTAATTTCGATGATTATTTCGCAATTCTTATCTTATTTTTCTTCTGTCTCGATTCTCGGTATGTACGGCTTGAAGATCTGTTATTGTGATACTTGTGCTTTCAGTGCCAAGAGAGCTCCCCTCTCCCCGCACCGGTCTTTTATAGGCTTCCTCTTGCCTCATTCCCCTCTGCCTACTTTTCCATCGCAATTTAAAAATCTAATGCACCTTTAGACTTTTACGGTTTGCCGCTGCCACGCTCACCGCCGTCCCCTCGCCGCCCAGCGAGGCCAGCTGGTCGCTGACCTGCTGTTTGCGGCAGCGAGGGAATTCCGGAGGTGTGACGTAGCAAGTTTTTCATGGGTTCGGGTGCGATGACTCAGTGCCCGCAATGCTCGGTACATTCGGAAATAATACCGTGAGCTCTTACAGCCGTTTGAAATAATAAAATAAGCTAGAGAGTGTAACTATGTTACAGTACACCCCTTTACAGGTTAGGGACCTGTTGTTTTCCTTCTTTTCATTCTCTTTTTTTCTTCTTTAACTAGTAGGAGGGGTCAAAAGGACCGACATTTCAATAGGTCGTGGGTCCACCGACCCTTCGAGGAAGCTATCATCGGTCTGGCTGAGTTGGCTATTTGCGGTGGTGAGGGGGGGGAAAGCGGGGACTTGGTGCCACACCGAGACCTGGGCTACCCGTCAAATTTTCCGGCCCACTAGGCATCGACGTAATAGGTCGCGGCCGACGGGGTGTGTTGTAAATATCATTGGTTTGCGTGGGAGGGAAAATTTGTGTGGTCGGTCGTGGGCGCGAGGGTACGTTGTATACAACTTCGCTAAACCGAATATCCAAAGGGGGTGGTTCGGCCCGCTGGTAACTGTAGGCAGGGTATCGATCCTCCTGTACCTTTGAAGAGAATAGTTTGTATAAGACTAGGAGGCTAGATTCAATAGGAGGTGGCTGCTCGTTAATATTAACAATATTATTTCTCCGATGAAGAGGGCTGCGATGGCGGGACCATACCTTGCTTCTTCATCGTTCTGATTGGTGCGTTCGCTCAGTAAGCGTTCCACTTCCTTTAAACTGTCATGGGCCTCTTTTCCTGTGGTTCCTCTAATGATTATACTTGGAGTGGGTGCTCCTGCTATATGAATAATTTGCAGGGGCTGGTAGTTTATTACAGTGGGTATTAACTCTGTGATATTTAGTGAGGTTAATGGTAAATACTCGCGATCGATATCTATTTTTGGGTTCCGAAGTCCAATAATTGTTACGTAATCGGTATGTGCTATGCATCCTGCTCTTAATTAAAAAAATCCTTTTCCTGATAGTTATATAGCTCGAGTTTCGCTGGCGCAGGTGAGGTTAACCTTTTCGGTTCCTGGGAGGGAGAATAACCATCCTTTAGTGTACTCGAGTTGCTTCCAATACGATTTTTGTTTTTTCATAATTCTAATGTCGCAATCTCTATAGTCTTGAATATTATCTTCCATTAATAATAACATCTCACAGGTGGGCTTTACGGATATACTAAAAATGGGATATGATAGTATACAAATTCTGTCATAGCCAAGCTCTTGGCATTGGGTCAAATCGTCCCTTGTCATTAGTGCGTACTTGTCTTGAGTCGATGATATCGCTAAGTATGGAGTCTTAGGATATATATATATATATATATACGTGGCGGCGTTCGCATTGATTCCGATAATTTGAGAAGTAAGACAGGGATGAAGTTCATACAACGTATATCCGGTTGGCTCGAGCAGTGGTATGTGTAAAACGATGATGATTTTCCCGTCATGATAAACTGCAGAAAATCGGGATATTTTCGATAATATTTCTGGATACACTTCGCCTGTAGGTAGTGAAAAGCGTAGCTTGTGATGGATTTTTGCGAATCCTTCGGCAGCTTCTTCTAAGATTTTTCGGCTTAATAAATCGGGATGCAGTAATCCCAATTTAGTGAATACGATGATGTCTTCTATTGTTTTCAGATTAGTCAAATAGATATCGGTAACGCGTTCCACGTTATATCTCCATTCGAGGAGGCGCGTCGCATAAGTATCTTCAAATTGAGAATCATGCTTCCGAAAAACCTCTATACCTGTTTCCCAGGTTAAATTGTGCATGAATTCCATTTCATCAAGTCGCAATTCTAAAGAGTAGAGTTCAGGAGTCACTACCTGCGTTTTCGTTTTTCTTTTGGTAATAGAGTGCTTTTGCCCGTGGTGCAATTGACTTAGTAGTTTATTATAATATGTTACGTCTTCTTCGTTTATCGCGCCATGTAACAGTTTGCTGGAGGTGTTTGTGGGATTCATAGCCTATCTTTTGGAAGAAATGAAAGTTTCGTTCTTTAATTCGCGGATTATGTCTAAGCATGCGTTAATCTGTGTTATTCTGAACAAAATATCCTTTTTGTTCATTAATGTGGCGCAACGATCTCGTAGGATTGGAAAGCATTCGTCCATCATAGCGTCCAAGGGCACTTGGGCGAAGCTTGGATGGTTGTTTCCGAACGGTTGTAATTCGATGAACGTAACGAGTCGCCATTCCGCTTGCGCGAGGTGAATCCCTTGCATAGGTTCATAGTACAATCCAGCTTTGTTTTTTATTTGTAGAATATCGCTGGATGGGGACCCGAGGATTCCTCCGAGTGAGAAGAGGATGAGAATTTGATGAATAGTGCAGTCCCGTGGCTCCTGGAATCATAAATGTTTAATTGTTTGCTAGAGATTTCGTTTATTTCTGCTACAGGATAGACATGCGACTAGAGAGCTGTTACTTAATCCTGTTATTTATGGAAGGTGGAATAAATACCGTTGTTGTGTCTTACTTGTCCTACTTTTATTTTCTTTTATACTATCAGGGGTACAAATTGAAAATGCGGGTTTGATAACAGATGGCGTTACTAACGCTATACGCATCAGGCAGTACTGTGACTATGTTCATGTCAAAGCTACGTCTTATAGCTTTAATTTTCAGTATGTGTCAATTTGTCGCAGTGTCAAATTCATAGTTTTTTTGAGCTCTCAATATGTCGAGTTTCGTGCCAACAAAACAGCATTTGCGGGAAGTTTTAATTTACTTCTTTAATTTGAAGAAAAGTGCTGCTGAAGCACATCGATTGGTCTCCGAGGCTTATCCGAGTCATGTTCCATCGGTTTCAACGTGCGAGAGATGGTTTGTGCGGTTTAGAAGTGGTGATTTTGACGTTGAGGACAAAGATGGTATGGCATCATCGTCTGCACAGCATTCAGGAGATGGAAAAGAGACAACTTCACAAAAAACCGTTACATACAACAATTAAGGTTTCTACTCAAATGTCGAAAAGAAGATTTGATACCAAAACACATCTTTCAATTTAATAAAAATTCTGAAGATGGTCCGCACCATGGACCGAAACGTTAAAAGTTGAAATTTCATTTTCCAAAACTGGGAAAATAAAGGAAAAAAATTGGTCGGTACATAGCCGCATACTCGAAAAAAATACTGTATAATCAAAACGACCACATACGCACCATATAAGGAAAAATTTATTCTCTAAAAAAATTTTTTCTGCGATTGGTTTCCCGTATTTCCTCTTACAATTTGTTACGGTTTGATGTTATGACAATACAATAAAATTTTTCATTTTTTCATTTGTAACGATGAAGTTTTTTCTTTTGCTTCTTATCGTCTTTCGTGCCGAGCGAGTCGTTCTTGGTTGAGGGGACGGGTGCATACTCTGGCCAGCTCGGATCGCAGTTGCTCCTCTGGCTGTTGTCGTCCGAGCGGCTCGAGGTTGATGTATACCTCGGCTGCTGCCGGGGTCGTTGCCTCGCTGGTCCTTGTTGGCGTTCGGTTTCGTTGATACCTATCACATTTAAACAGAACATAGATAACCAAGGCTATTGGTGCTACTGCACCCAGTGAGTAGAAACTCAGATTATGGATGTGTTGCATCCCGTCTCCGTCTGTATTGAGGTTGTCCATGATTTGATCGGCTCGAGCTCCGAGCTTTTGAAGGTCTTCTGGGTGTCGCAGCACGCTCTGTAATGGAATTGTCCTCTCGGTCTGCGTAGGGGGCGCCTCACAGTGGACGCAGAGCCCGAAATCGTGGCAGTAAATACAAATAACCTCCGATCGGAATGAAAATTGGTATGCAGGGGTTTTTAAGGTCGCTGATTACGAATCTGAAAGCTAAATTATTGTAAACAAAATGGCCGATCCAATATGGCGGACATGGATGTTAAAAAGGTGTCCGATCTTGACAAAAATTGGTATATGCGGGTTTTTAGGGTCGCTTATTACGAATCCGAAAACCAAATTATTGTAAACAAAATGGCCGATCCAATATGGCGGACATGAATGTTAAAAAGGTGTCCGATCTTGACAAAAACTGCTATATGTGGGTTTTGAGGGTCGCTCATTACGAATCCGAAAGCCAAATTATTGTAAACAAAATGGCTGATCCAATATGGCGGACAAGTATGTTAAAAAAAATTAAAAATTTTCAAAAAAACTCCCTCCTGCCGTACCACTCAAAAAAGGATGAAATAATTTACTTATTTAGTATGACGTTTTCATATACAATGATATATAACTTGCATTAGTTATTTGAATTTTAATTATTATAATTGAATTGAACAAAATTGATATACGCGGGTTGTGAAAGTGACTGATTGCGAATCAGAAAGCCAAACAATAACGTAGCGAAATTATCGTTCAAATTATCCTTTATAATAAGATATAATTCTTTCCTCGTCAAATGTACTTCTTCGTAATGGGACCCTGTAATAAAGACATAAAATTGTATAGAATTTGTGTTGAAGGATCAGATCAAAATTTTAATGAATTTTAATTATTGTAACAAATAAGTAGCCGCAATAATTATTCGTATTTTTTTTTTAAAAGTACATAAAAAACAACAGTTATGAAAAAAAAATTGAATTTAGACTATTATGAAAGAAGTTATGAGCAAAAAAACATAAACAAATATTTTTTGAACGGGTGACCAAAAACATCTCAAAATGTACCAGAAGCCGATTTTTGATGAGTACATGAAAATATGACAAAATCAAGGGAAAAAAAATTGAACTGTCCGATTTGGCGTGGAATGCCCCATATATACCTATATATATAATAAAAATGTATCAAATATAAATAAAATGTGACGATTCAAATTAATTACTTTAGTATATACTTACATATATATGTATTGTTGTATGTCTACAAAAATAGATATATAAATGATTTACTTGAATTTGTATTTTGTATATATATATGTATATATATATATATATTATATATGGTATATGTATGGATATAGTCCTATTGCTCAAGTAGCAGCTGTTCAATGGCCCCATGGCATGGCGTATGGCGCCGCGCGCGCGTGCACGGTCGGCAACCGCCTGTTTTACGTTGCCGAAAACCATAACAGACAAAGTTAGGCAGCTCTAGGCAGCTAATTCCTGTTAATTTCGCAAGCTTATATAATGAACTAAAGGCCTAGACATTGGCTGTCGCAGAATATGGCAGAAAGTATAACTTTTCGGATAGTTGAAAATATAAGTTTACAAAATTCTTTCACTTTATTTATGCAGTAGTTTATACTACACTTCAATAATTTACATATTCATTTTAAACTCAACCAATGTAAAAATATCTTCTACATACCTCCAGAAGTCGTATCCATGTCTCCGGATTGATTTAAAACACTTCACTTTAAAGTTATCGATTTTATAAGTCACGGTAGTTTTCGCTCGTTCAGCGCGCGATGCGAACACTCGTCTCGAAGGCTAACTTCCAACTGACGCAGCGACGAAGGTATACGGTGAAAAAGGTTCCCCTTTTACAATTTAACGCAGCCATTAGTCCTCTACCTGACTGCCTGCTCAAATATCCCGATTGTACAAATTTTTTTCTGACTTTTCTGCCACGATTTCGGGCTCTGCGTCTACTGTGCGCCTGGGCTTCAATTTCCGTTAATGTTAAATTGAACGATGGGAGATAGTTTTTCCGGATGATCTGTGATGTCCGCCCGATGGTTTTAATGCTGAAATCTTGGACGGTTACTATACATACGACTACCAAAGCCAGTATGCCTGAATTGTATAATAATTCGTGTTGAGTGGGAGTAGTTTTTCCGCAACTTATTCCTACAGGTTCAGGTGCTGGCGCGACGTATAGCCATCGCCCTCGCTGTTGCATTGGGATGATAAGGGGATGGTTGAGATTGATGACTCTTTTTCCGCATTTCTTGCCGTTATTAGTATTCATTTTAGTGTAGATGAGGACTTCGCAAAGAGCATCGTTCGTAATCGGAATTGTTGGAAACGTGGGTGGGCAGATGTATGATTTGCCCAGTGTTTTGCAAATTTTTATGTCGTCGGATGTCATCCTTAAGTATTGGCGCTTCTCGAGATCTATTACTACGTCGGTCTCTGTCGCATCTACGTAGTAGTATTTGCCGTTGTCAGCGCGCATGGGTATAGGGTATACTTTTTGTATACTATTCCGTTGCTGCCCGATCAGCGGTATATCCAGCACGAGCACTACCGCGTTGCCTTCGCTGTAGGCCCTGGTATCTGCCAGTCGCATAAGTGTTGGCACTTGGTCGTGCGTTATTGCGACTGGGAAACTACTGCCTGATGGTAGGTGTGGTAGTGCTTCGACATGGTGCGTTATGAGTGTGCGTGGCGGCAGGGGCGTTGCTCTGGGCTTACCGCTAGCTCTATCGTCCACCAGCCACACCAACTCCTGTACGTCGCTGAGTAATGCTTCGACCGCAATACTCATTGCGTCGAGCGTCTCGTCTAAGTGTTGGCGTCTCTTTACGAAGTATACCTCTCTGTCGAGTGTTCTGTTCATATGCTGCATTTGGGCCTGTAGAGTCCGTTCGTTGGCCTGTATGTGATGTGCGCTCTCATTAAATAGGCTGAGAGTGGTTTTGATAACCTGTATTTGATTTTTCAGCCCTTTCTTCAAGGTCTGATGGGACGCCTTAAGGTGCGCTATCTCATCGTGGAGTTCCTGTGCGTCGGCGTCGTCCATGTTTCCCGTGATGGCCTTGATTATGCTTTCAAGGCCATCTACTAACCCTCTGCGTTCTCAAACGGGGCGCGTCCCGAGGAGGTCGAATATTGTCGATACCCCCATCTCTATCCTTCTCTTCATTCTAAGTACGGAATCGTTGAGGATGGGGCATATGTCATTGATGCGGGATTCATTTTTGCACAGCTCTGTGAGGCGTTGTAGACTTTTGCTGATCTCTGCTTCTCGGTGCATTAGAGCGGCGAGGTCCAGCCTGACGATCAACCGCCATGTCGATTGGATTATCTTGAGGCTTCCTATTTCTTCGTAGTAGATGCCTGGAGCGCTTGTAAACACGCTGACGACGTAGTCGGGATGATGCTGCGTGGGTTTTGCTAGTCCATCTTTTGCTGCTATCAACCTGTAAGGAGGTAGGAGAAAAAGCGTGAGAATGCTTACTGCGCTAGTACCCCTTCTTTTCTCTAGCGGTCTCGCGGGTTTTGTCTCGTGATGTTAGCATTGCTAGATCTGCTTTCGACCATCAATGACGTCGTCCATCTCTTTCCACATGTCGGGGTTTCATGGAGCTGTAGTTTGCAGCGGGGCGGACCTAACCCCCGAGGTGCTTGATTTTGTGGTAAGGTTTCGTCTTGCTCCGTTGATTATTTATTAAAAATTTTTGTGCGTATACGATTTTCTTTTTTATCTCTTTCAGGAAGATCTTGTAATAAAAGGACGGAGCCGACGCAGTCGCTCAAGCGAAATCGTGGCGGCGATGGTTGTCCGCCGCCGCCGGGAGAGCTGTCGCAAGGCAGTCGACAATCTATGGGGCCTAGGGATCTGGGTCGGCGATGATGAGGAACCGTTTCCCGATTTTATCGGTCTGGGTCGGCTTTTCCAGGAGGGTCCCCTAGCTTCCTGCCCACGGTGTGGGCATAATTTAAAAAAATTCCTATCTTTTTAATGTTTAAAAATTGTATTTATTTAGTATTTAATATTCGATATATAGCTTTAGACGGTTTGCGTGTACCGTCTGAGTTTTCCGTCCCTTCTGGACAATGTGATTGACGGGAGGTCCTGCTTCCACAATCTCGTGGGGTCCCGTCCACTTCAGGGTCAGCTTGGCCGACCACCCCCTGCGCACCGTCTCGTCGCGAAGGAGTACGCGGTCTTCGACCGTCTTTTCGCGCCTTCCAGATTATCACGAGCTACTGTCCATGCGGCGTGTAATCGTTCGCGTAACTCTTGGACGTAGTCGTCGTAAGCGTAGGTGCTGCGGGGCTCCTGTTTCACGGCGGTCGGTAACTCCGCTTCGCGTCCGTACACCAATACATAGGGTGACAATCCGGTCCCCGTATGTGGAGTGGTGTTGTACGTGAACATCGCGTACGGCAGCCACTCGTCCCAGTTACCTTGATCCTCGTTTATAAAATTTTTCAGGTACTCAGCGAGGGTACGATGCGATCTCTCTAGTGCGCCGTTTGATTCTGGATGGTAGGCAGTCGTTTGTATTTTCTTGATTCGGAGTAGTCGACACATCTCCTTGAAGATCGAGCTGAGGAAATTCGTGCCTTGATTCGATAATATTATTTCCGGTGTTCCGTGCCGGCAGATCAATTCTTCAACGAGCGCCTTGGCTACTGTCGAAGCCTCTTGGTTCGGCAGTGAGACCGCCGCGCTGTATTTCGTAAGTGCGTCTTGAATCGTAAGTATATATTTTTTCCCGGAGACGCTTTCCGGTGGCGGTCTTACGATGTCGACCGCAACCTTTTCAAACGACCTCGATGGGGTGTCTGTTACCACCATCGGCACTCGTTCCTTTCATTTTTCTGGCAGGATTCGCAGGATGTTATATATTTTTCCAAATCCCTTCTTATGCCGGGCCAGTCGTACTTGGTCCGGATCCGACGCAGCGTACGCATGATACCCTGATGCCCTCCTATGGGGGTGTCGTGGTATTCTTTTATGATTTTCAGGCGATCTTCGAAGAAGGGAATGGCTACGCCACTGCGGCAGTCGCTGCTCTCTTTCGTAACACTGTCTCCATCTGTGCTGCTGGAGGTTTGCGGGCTGCGGCCCCCGCCTTGCCGCGCTTCCTCAGCAGGCTTGTGCGGTGCTCGGCCCGCAGTTTCTTCACTCGGTGTGCCCACTGGTGGCTCCGCCATTGGGTCGCTCTCTGTCTCGAGCGACCTTGCTACGTTTGCTTTTCGTGGCCTTCCGCGCTTCGCGGGTCCGCCATGCTGTGCTGGGCCCGGTCCGTCCTTGTGAGTGGTGCTCGCAGTCTTACCAGTGGCTTGCGTTGCTTGCTTGCGTGGTCTGCCCCTTCCCCGACCGCACGGCTTTTCGGCGGGGCTGTGGGGTTCAGTAGAGCGATCTGCATGCACGCTGCGGATCTCTCTATCTTCTTCTGGCGCATTGGCCAGCGCGGCCTCTCTCTCTCTCTGCCGCGTTGCTCTGCTGGCCCGGGGTATTCTCGGCTCTCCGCTTTGTGCGGCTGTCCGTACCCGGGCGTTTGCTATCCTCGTCTCTCTCGCGGGCAAGCTCGGCCTCTCGCTCCAGCGGGCTACCATGGGTATAAGGGGTATCTTGGGCCGTTCGCTTTGTGCGGTCATTCGTCGTGTCTACCTGCCCCGTCGTGCTGTCCTCTTTCGACACACGGACTTCGCTCTCCACTCTCGCTTGGGCCCTCGTAGTAAGGCATATTCGACTTAGTGCATCTGCATTCGTATTGCGCTTTCCTGCCTTGTACTCTACGTTGAATTCATGTCCCGCCAATTTAATTTTCCACCGCATCAATCTCGAACCTGGGTCCTTTACTCCGAACAGCCAGGTGAGCGGTTGGTGGTCCGTCACTACAGTGAAATGGGTACCATAAATATATGGCCGGAATTGAGCTAGGGCCCATACTATTGCGAGTAATTCTTTTTCTGTAGTCGTATAATTCAGTTCGGCCTTCGACATGGTGCGGCTAGCGTAGCATATTAGTAAATCGTCTCCGATTTTGCCTTGCGAGAGGATAACGCCGAGTGCTCTGTCTGAGGCGTCTGTTGTTACGACGAAAGGCTTCGTGAAATCGAGGTACTGCGGTATCGGCGCCGTGGTAAGTGCCGTCTTTAATTCTTCGAACGCGGAGTCCCTTACTGCGGTCCACTCGAATTTAACCCCTTTCTGGGTTAATTCCGTGAGCGGCTTGGCGGCTTTCGAGAAGTCTCTAATGAATTTTCTGTAATAACCGGCTAGTCCGAGGAAAGATGTACTCCTTTTACGTCTCTCGGCAGCAGGAATTTCTTTACCGCTTCTAGTTTCTGGGGGTCCGCTCGCACTCCCTCTTCAGAGATTATATGGCCGAGGTACTGCGTTTCCTTTCGCAGGAATTGGCACTTGCCGGGTTGCACGGACAATTTTGCCTTTCTCAGTCGCTGTAGCACTTCCCGCAGCCAGTCGTTATGCTCCTTGAATGTTTTTCCATGTATCACGATGTCATCGAGGTACACGTAGCACTTGACTCCTTGTAGCCCGGCCAGCGCCGAGTTCATCAGTCTCTGGAAGGTCAGTGGTGCGTTTTTGAGTCCGAAAGGCATTTGGTTGTACTCAAAATGGCCCTGCGGAGTGGAAAACGCAGTTTTTTCCTTGTCTTGCTGTGCCATCGGAATTTGGTGAAATCCCGAGGCGAGGTCCAGGGTCGTGTAGTATCGGGCTCGTCCCAGCTGGTCCAGTATCTCCGTGATGTTGGGCAGTGGGTATGAATCCCCGATGGTGGCTTCGTTTAACTTTCGAAAATCCACAACTACGCGCATTTTTCTCACTCCGTCTGCGTCGGGTTTCTTCGCTACAACCAACAGCGGCGCGTTCCATTGACTCCGGCTGGGTTGGACAATGCCTTCCGCAAGCATTTCACTGCTCTGCCTCTTCACTTCTCTCTTGTGGGTTTCGGGCATCCTGTATGGGTGCACCTTCATGGGCTGCACCCCATCCTTAAGAGGTATCACATGTTTCACTATAGGCGTGCACGGCAGCCTGTCCCCTGGTAGGTGGAACACATCTTCGTATTCCCTCGTAATCTCATCGAGCGCTTCGCGCTCTTCCTTATTGAGATTTTCCGTGTCTAGCTCTTGAGCTAGTCGCGCGAGGCGGTCTGCCCCTCGCTCTGCGCTGACGGTGCATACTTCGGTCTTCGCGGCTTCGAGACCGTGACCCACTGCCGTTATCTCTAGTCGCTCGAGTTCCACCACGGGGCGTTGTACCTCAACAGGCTGCTCAGTGGTGTTTATAAGACTTACTGCACAGCTACTACCGTGCGGCGGCGTGATGCAGGCTCCCATAATCACTCCGTTTCCGAGTTCCTTTTTTGAGAGTAGTCCAACGAATTTGCTCGTTGTTGCGGCATAGGTGACTGTCTCGCTGCGCGGCGGCAGAGATACCTTCGTCGTGCCGTCCAGCAGCGGCATGCAATGCCCGTACAGTTTCAGTGTTTCTCCGTGCAGGATATCGGCCTTGTGATACTTGATAAAATCCATACCTAGCAGTCCATTGACCTCTAGCAGCACGTTATTCGGGACTATGTAGAACCGATGTTCCACGTTTAGCACCGGTGTCTCCAACACAATTTTTACTATGCCAAGGAGGGTGAATTTTTCACCTGCCACACCCTGTAACTCGACCGCGCACCTGCTCAGCATTGTCTCGGGCTTGAGGCATCCCTCTTTCAGTAAAATGCACTGCGCCCCGGTGTCCGCTTTAAGGGTGAGTACACCGGTCACAGCCAACGGTGCGATGATGTGAAAGTCGCTGGCCGTTGCGCAGGACGCCGGCAGCGTAACTTGCAGTAACGGCTGCGTTGTTTTCCTCTTTCTGCACGCAGGTTTCTGCTGGGCCGTGAGCGTGTTTATTCTCATCGTTCCCAGTGGGCTGGCATCGGTCTCTAATCGACTCGTTCCGGCATTGACTGTAGATTTTTCACTCTGGCCCCCGGAGTTCCTTGGGCGTCGATTATGCTGTGGCGTCTGAGCTGGCTCGTTCTTATTTTGTGACAATATTTTCCTACAGTCCCTCCACACGTGGCCCTTCTTCTGCCAGTAGTTGCACACGATGTCTACGTTGTGTATTGACTTCTTTTCACTGGGCATTGGCAGGCTCACTCTTCTCGATCTCCGAGTGCAGTCTCGTTCCATGTGTCCAGGTTTTCCGCAGGTGAAACAATTTTTGCTCTGCCGGGATGGTGCGCCCTGGGACCTTCTGGGGTGGCTCAACGCTATACCTGCCCCTCCCTTTGGCTGCACCATGTTGGTGATCTCAATGGCTCCCGTTACCGACTCGTGGAGAGTGGCGTAGTTACGAGATCTCACCAGAATTTGGACTTGCCCATGTAGTCCATTTTCAAAGTTGGCTTGGGCGCTCTTCCGTGTTCTTTTCTGGATGATGCGCATTTCCGTCATCGTAGTGGCTTCCTCGCAAAGCTTTTCTATTATATCGACGGTGATACGCTCGGTCCTGGCGGCGTATACCGCGATGTCCTCTCCCTGGCCCTGCCGGAAAGAGTTGAAATCTACTTGTAATGCAGGCAACGACTTCCGCTTCCCGTACAGGGCCTCCAGCTCGGTTTTAAGCTGTGCTACCGAGTGGATGATTTTGTGCTTCATTTCTCTGGACGCTCTACCCTCGAGCTTGCTGCTGAGCACTAGTTCTAACAGGATGTCTTGATCCCGGGGCGCTACTCGCTTGAAAACAGTCTCGCAAGATTGTGAGAAGGCGTCGAGTTCGTCAGCGTTGCTTCCGTCGAAATGCTTGATGTTTTTTAGCGCACGTCCAAGATCGAGCGTCCTACTCGGTGTTTCCGACCCCCACTGTTGTTCCCTTTGGAACACGGGATCCGCAGGGGGATTATCCGATTCCTCAAATCGGGTTTGCCTCGATCGCGGACGTGGTATCGGACGTTCTTCCAACCCTGTATTTTCCAGCCTCCGCGATAGTTCGGCGTTTTGCTCTCGTAGGGACCGGATGAGTTCGAACTCGTCCGCACCTACCTCGTTGAGCGTGTCCGCCAAGTTCCGTCTTGCCGATGGTGTTTCGGCCTCCCTGAGTTTGCGATCGAGTCCGCGTTGGCCTCGATCGTGCTCGCGCTGCAGCCTTTCATACTGTCGTCGAACTCTTTGCAATTCGCGTTGGCTTCGGTCGATCGCTTCCAACCGATCGCGTACTCTTGCTGGTACCGACCGGGCCGTCGTACTGATAGCTGCTGAAAAACCTTCACGATCTATGGTTCGCATATTTTTTATTTCCCGTTCACCCATGTCCTCGGTGATGTGCTCGGGCGTTTGCTCGCCAGTGGCCATATTAAACAAGTCGTCGCTAGCGTCACTGTCGAAATCCCCGAATGACGCACCCCTACGTGGGTTTACGCCAAACTGGGCCGTCAGCCGGTCTGCTAGGGCCCCTTGTCTGGTCGAAGGGATTCGCCCCGACGGCGAGAGCCCAGATAGCGCCCTGCGCGCTTCGTAAACGATGTCCCCTACGGCCGCGGCTAATCCAGCTGTGGGGTCTACCTCTGCGCTGGGCAACGTCGACTCTAGCGAGTTGCCCCTATTTCTTGGTCGGGCTCCTCTAGGCTCTGACATATTTGCTAATTTCGCGGCGAACTCTACTTAAAAATATTTCCACAAAATCTCAAGAGAAATATATATCTAGTGGAATATTTTTCCAAATATCGACTCTACTCTGGCTTTGGCAATTTTTTTATTTTTATTTTTCACGGCAATATGTAATAGTATTGTAACCGCCACTTACAGAAAGATGATCTGGTAGACGGTTCTTTCCATAGCGTTATTCTCGGGTGCAGTTCCTCCGGTGCTGTAGACCTGTTGTCTCGTAGCTTCCCTCGAAGGCTGGTCCAGTTATCCTCCCTGGTACCGTTGACCCGTCTCTTGGTGGTTCCTGGGCTCGTCTTCTGTGCGTCGGCAATGACTGCGCGACGGCTTCGTCTCAAGTAGCGGATTCGCGTACTCGGTTGCACACTTTGTGCGGTTCTCCGCGACTTGACGTGACACCGTCAATCGGGACTTTAAACGGTTGACCGATACGTCACCCCGCACCGACGTTCACTTCGCGTCTTCGCGTTAGATTAGTCGGGTTTTCACGAACTACACTGGCGTCCTTGCACGCGTTGTAGTCGTCACGTTAGTGTCGCTCTTAACTTTGTCCAAAACACTTTTGTCCCAATAAATCGCGAATCACTTAACTTCGGCAGATCCCACCGCTGCCACCAAATGTTATGCCGGTACCGCGTAATTGGATTATTCGGTATTCGGTATAATATTAAAAAGTTATTATTTTCGGGAACGTTTGCCGATAAGGAGATGAATCTCGAGTTATTGATGGAAACACGAATTTATATAAAAGAAAGTATTTATCATAGGCAACGGTAACTTTCCGTTGTCTATTTAAAGGTCAAAGTAAGAAAGTACAATAAAGTTATTTCGAGTCTTTACGAGGAACCAACCCGTTCTATCTTGAGTCTAAATTCATTCTGCCTTTTCGTAAAGCAGTTGCTAACTGTCTTCACGAAAATCTCTTAGTTTGCGTTTTTAGTGTTAGCCTATCGTCGAACGCCAAGTGAGTCGCCTCATGCTGCGTCGGCGTTCCTGGTGTCGATCGTACGATCGGGGATTGGACTTCGTTTCCTGTCTTGAACGAATTCCAATGTTTCTTTGCTATGGAATATTCCCGAATATATGAAATACAGAGTGGAATATTCCGCGTCACAACAATCATTATGAAATAAATACAGAAACAACACGCCAAAAATGACACGACCCCCACCTTAGCGTGCAGCACCCGACGATATATATATACGCGTGGCCAAGAGCGCGCGACATCATCATTATTAAGAAGTTTAATCGATATTATTAATTATTCAGACATGCCAGTTCATTCATCATAATTAGTGCGCGACACATTAATCATTAATTAGTCATCATTAGTACGCGACAGTATTAATTAAAAAGTCCTTCATTATATCAAATCATTATAAAATCATTAAGTCAATCATTAAGCAAAAAATCATATTGCGAAAGTGTCAATCAATTGAAAGTGTAAAGTGAGTTCAAATAATTATTTAAAAGAGACGATATCAGCGTAAGATTTATTCCACAAACTCACCACTATAGACAGTTCACTTACTTACTCCTACGTTGCTTATCTTAATAATCCTCTCGAGCGATCACTAGCTTGTTCACTTCCATCCATGCCTCATAGCATTACGCCTCCACTGGCACGTGCTACTTCTTCTGTTATAGGTCTTTAAGCAATTCGCCGTCCAGCTTACACCAGCGGACAGCGTTTAAAAACCCTACCTCAACCACTTTTTAACCTAACACATGGGCTAGCGTAGAAATGATCGACGAATAGCTATACGCCGTTTCTTCTTTATATTCAGGGATATAATTAATACGCAAAATCACTCTGTCGATAAACTCGCGGAAATGGACCATTGTTCTCGCGTTTTGGGCATACCCTTAATGCTGGACGATATCTCCAGTGTCGAGAGGGAAATCCAAGAAAACCTCTCTCAAAATATCGAAATTTCAAACGTGTGATCGTTACTGCGCATTATATTTGACTTACATTACCGGGGTGCGTTCGAGCGTTCCGTTAACCAAGGAAATACCGTGTTCCGTTGGATCCCCATCGTTCCACGGGAACCTGACCAATACACCGACATTCTGCACTTCGAGGACCTGGTTATCCTCGACCAGTTTTGGGACGGCTCACCTGTGATCACCATCGATTAAACCTTTGAACAACCCGCTACGCTCTGTTGCTCACGCAGCCAACTACGGATGTACACCCGTGACGACAAGGGCCGGTATGTACGAAATCCTCATTAATTATAATTTGTAAGACGAAATAATTAGAGAAGAACAGATTTGTGTAAAAAGAAGAAACAGCCTCATCCCTGCTGGTGAATCCCGGCTAACTAAGGCTACCCCTTTTGTAACCGTGCGATCCTTTTCAAAAATACTTTATTAAATTCGGGGACGTAACACTTCCATTAGTTTCCTTCGTGTGGAAATTGGGCCATAGCGACGTGGGCAGTGTCTTAACAGGGTATTACGGCTACTCCTTGTTTCCAGGGATATGTGTAAAAAAGGGAGGGGGAGAGGGAGATAGGCGGTCACTTGGGGTTCACAGTTTGAGAAGAGGGGTGGGGTGGTTCCTTTATACAGGGTGGCCGATTTATCTGAATACATTGAAATATTTCGAAAACTACGCATCGGATCAAAAAAAGTTCTCAATAAAATTTGTTTGCCTGGAAGGGGGTCATCCAATGATACCAAAGTCGACCCCTCACCCTTACCCCCTGGGGTGGGGATGGGAGCAACTTTGAAATCGTAAATGGGAACCCCTATTTTTTATTGCAGATTCGGATTCCCTATAAAAAAATAAGTACTTTTTATCTGAAACATTTTTTTTTCCATTCGTGATAGATAGCGCTGTAATCGCAAGGGACCTGATTTTTACGAATATCTCGAGAAATTACACATCGGATCGAAAAAAGAAAAAAGGCATGTTTCATTTTTCAAAAAGCTATTCAGCGATACGAAACTCGATCCACCCTCCCCCATGGTGGTGAAAATGGAAGTTGTTTCAAAATCGTGATTGGGAAACCCTATATTTTTCGTGGTTTTCCATGACAAAATCCATTGATTTTACTTTATTGTTGATATGAAATTTTCAATAAATTAGATTAAATGTTCGAAATTGTGACCTTGAACTTCTAGACACTTATTTATTCTTCCCTCGAATGATTGTACACAGGAGAGGCCCTCACCCTCACCCTGAAATCGTAAATGGTCATCTTTGACAACGCTGCACTGGCTTTTATAAGCCCGTAGTTCACCATACGGTCACAGTGGCGCGTCAAGGTCAATATCAATGATTTTAACTGAAATCACCTCCAACATTGTCAATTCACTTGACTATCTTTACCCTTCATTCCTTAAACTGAAGTACGAGTGCGAAATGAATGCTGCAACCATAGAAGAAAAAACTGAAATGATTCCGATTTTTGGTGAATGTAGGCGGAATGTTGACGATGCTGTTGCCTTGTATGCTGAGCGTTTTCCAGATAATGTTCGCTCACATTCTTTTTTTTACAAAGTTGTTTAATCCTTTATGTCTGACGGTAGTGTACGACCTAAAAAAAGAAAAGGAAGAATCACTGTCACAGGAGAAGCTAATGAAATTGATGTGCTAGCAGCTGTTCAACAATACCCTCATGTAAGCACTCGGCAATTACATCGGGATTCCGGAATTTCTGGAGATAGTATTCTCAGAATATTGCATCGTCACAAGTATCACCCGTTCCACATTTCACTGCATCAGGAACTTCATGGCGATGATTTTCGTCTGCGAGTAGAATTTTGTCAATGGGCAGTTCAGCAAATACAAATGAATTCCAATTTCTTCGCTAGTGTACTATTTTCAGATGAGTCCACATTCACAAACCATGGTACCGTTAATCGGCATAACATGCATCACTGGAGTGTGCAAAATCCCCACTGGTTACGACAAGTTGAACATCAATGTCCCTGGTCGGTTAACGTTTGGTGTGGAATTGTAGGTAACAAACTCATTGGTCCTTATTTAATTGATGGTACTTTAAATGGAATCAAATATTGAAATTTCCTGGAACCTCTACTTGAGGATGTTGCATTGCCCATTCGCCAAATTATGTGGTTTCAGCATGACGGTTGATTTCAATGGCCGATGGATCTGCCCCTTTACTCGGGAGTTGCGGGTCGGTACATTGACGAAGTGGATACCGGCCTACTACGACCTGGACGGTCCACAATTAGAGAGAGCTTCCTCCGTGACCTAGACGGAAGACAGTCTTTTCTATTGAGGGAGATCAAGAAGGGCCTCTCGGAGGAGGAGAGCGTAGAGCGGGCCATCGCGAGGGGGCGTTAAGCAAGGCGCAATGCCAACTACGAGTGAGTAACGATGAAACTATTACACGTTGATTTCGTTCACTTTCCCTTTATGTGTGCATCAATTCTTAACTTTGTTCTCTCTCTTTTTTTTGATAGGTTTCTCTATGGAGAGGATTCATGGGGGTTGCGTCACTTCTTTGCGCACGACGGGGAATGACTGCTCCCTATTTCAGTGTTTTTTTTTTAAATTTATTTTATGTTTGAGATTTACCTTATGTTTTTTCATGAAATTTATATTATGTATTTCATAAAATTATAAATTTCATAAAAATGAGAGTTTGGAGTCGTGAAATATCGTGTAGCTGACGAGCCACGGGGTCCTTATCCTTGCAATTCGGCGTTAATAAAAATTCAAAATTGAATATCTCAGCACCTAATACAGCTGGCAAGATCTTACGAAAAGCATTTTAAAGGTTCGGATTTCAACTTTTCGAAATTTCATAGCGCAATTATGTGCGATAACTGTTTTCAAAATAGCGGTTGATGAAGCAAAAGCACGCAAAATTGGAAAATAATCGTCCGAGCTTGCAACGGCACAAAGCGAAAGTTAAGTGCCGTAATTCAATGCGATAAAAAGCATGTAATAGTACAGAGTTTCCTCTTTAAAATGCTTATTTAATCGTTTCGATGCGATGATTTTTCGCCGAGTTATTCGCATTTGGAGAAAAAGGATGTTTTTTACTTTAAATGCGAATAACTCGGCGAAAAATCGTCGCATCGAAACGATTAAAAAAGCATTTTAACGAGGAAACTCTGTACTATCATATGCTTTTTATTCCATTGTATTGCGACACCTGACTCACGCCATGGGTCGTCGCAAACTCGGACCAATATTTTTCAATTTCGCATGCTCTCGCTTTGTCATCCGCCATTTTCAATAAATTTATTTCGCAACATTGAAATAAATCGATCCTTTAAGTAGAGATTCCAAGCTTTATTTTTATTTTTTAAAAACCTTCCTATTTTCATTATTTACGAAGTTACCGTCATTTGGAATTTTGTGATTTTTTTCCAAATTTTAAGTGTACCGCTTTTTTTTCGGGTGAGTGTATGGAGATATTCGAGGTCCATCAATAGTTAATTTGGAACCGTACTTTGAGATTTTGGCAATTTATGCTTGAGTGAAAGAGAATTAATTAACCGATCCTGAGTTGATTTTAATCCACATATACAAGTATGGTTCTAGCTACTTATTGTTGTTATCGATATAATTTCTAGTTTTTCTCTTTGTTATCGTTATCCTATTCGGGATCAAGCACGATGCACTGTATCTCCGAGTTGCATTCATCGCATGTTTCTCTATTCTTGCCGCATTTGTAACAAATATTCGCGTGGAGGCAAGGGAGAAACTTCACGTTTATAGGTTAGTGATCGCAGGTTTGACATAACTGAGAGGCGGCATCTTCCTCGTGGAAGGGTGTCAGCGATAGTGTGGATAGGTCCAATAACTCCGCCCAAGGGGTAGGAGGTTGGGAGTCGAGACAATATGAAGTAATTAGTTTTTTGTCTGACTCGTCTCTATCCGTTGTATCGGAATGTTGGTTCGGAAGACTATCTTGGTTGACGAGCGATGGAGGGGGAGCGGGAGGTCTGTGAAGTAATGATGTAACTGAATCGGTAAGACTGGTGGAGAAGGAGGAACATGGGAACGTATTCGTAGTCATGCTCAGGAATCGACAACCTGGATTTAGCAAGACATGTAAGTGTAAGGGGTTTGGACCCGTTCCCCAACGCTTCATTTTAATTCCGCAATAAAAACAAGTTACTCTGTCCTTTTTCCCAGAATAAAAGAATCCAGCATCTTCTAATGTTACTAGTTTTATCGGTAGCGTCTCAGGCCAGGAAATGAAGCTTTCCATGCGGTCTGTATGGTTTTCGTAAGTGGGGTACGAGGGCTGTAGGCCGTCGTCCCTGGAACATGCCCATTCTAGACAGTCGAGGGTGGCTCGCAGCCTTTCCAATAGCCTGAGAGGCTATCGCTCTTCTTTGTAGGCATATCCTCATGGCAATCAGGGGTCGCGTTTACTCTTACTTCTAGTCTGCAATCGTGGCGTTCTTTTTCACAAGAAAAGGGTACATTTCGTGGATCGGGACCGATGGGAACGTTCCCACAGGGTATGCCGCGGACAAAACGGCATTGTTCTTATCACCTACGGTGGTCATGCATTGGTATATTATCATACCAACTTCCCATTCTTTAATAGTAATTCTGCAACCAAAGCAACTGACCCCGTCGTCCTGCCCGGTGTAATAAAATCCTGCAGCGGCAAGTTGCCGCGGGTCTACAAAATTTACTGGCCAACTACGGTAACTGTCGAGACGCACTTGTTCGTATGAGTACATGCCGCGTGGGCCTTTTGATGACATGCTTAGTGATGATATACACACTTTTATAATTAATCTTTTCCAAGATGCAGGTATAAACAGTAGTGTATTTATTTAGTTATGTTAATAAAAATATTTATGCGTATATTTACTGGTATATGTTAATGTTTTTAATATGGTTATTATGGCAATCTCTTCATATTTGGTTGTACTCTCTCTCTCCTTTGAAGTTTAAAACTGATCGGGGTGCACTAAGATATTTTTTTCTTCGAGAGGTTTTATTGAATACCTTGTCTTTGAGTGCGTTTCCTGGTATCTCGTTTGCGTTGGCGTATTGGTAACTATGTTTGCCTGGTTTGAAACCTTTAAGAAAAATTTTTATTCACTAAAACTTGAACACACTGATCATTGTTATCATTATTATTGCTATTACTATTATTACCATTATTGCTATTACTATTATTATTATTACTATGATTATATGTATGTATTATTTCCTCTCATATTTGATATGTTTATTCATCTGATAGAGGGTTATTTGATGAATACGTTATAGCACGGTATTTGGTGGACGACTTGGCATCGTTTATACCAAAATTGTCTCGTAGTATTGGAATATCGTTGATAAAAATAAATATGGAGTGTTATTAGAGCTTATTGTAGTTTTATGTTTACTCCCGTATGATATAGATGTTTTTATTTTTACTTTTATTTTGTGATTTTTCATTCGTAGATATCAATGTTATTATGTAAATTCTATGTTTATTGTTACATGATATCCAAAAAGGAAGTGCCGCGTACGTACCATCTAAACATCGTATATTTTTATGCAAAATATGTTTCTGGAAAAATTATTTCGAAAATCTTAGTATGCAATTCTCGATTTTTTCAATCGATTTGAATGTACAATAATGTCTCTGTTTGGGAGTTTAATACGAACGTTACCGTTCGTTAATATAGTCTTTATTTCGTGCTGACCGGTGTAGTGGTCACCGAGTTTTCCTGGTTTTGGTCCTTTAAGCAAAAATACTGGTTCACCCACTTTAAATGCAACAGGATTAATTTTTTTGTCTTGATATATTTTGGAATTTTCTTCAGCCTTTATCAAATTTTTTGTCCCAAACCCTGTATTTCGTGGATTTGCGTGACCAGTTGCGTTAGATATTCGTCATACGTGGCGAGTTTTTCTATCTCGGCAGGGGGCGTACTAGAAGGAGTACGAGCTATCTTGCCAAAAACCATTTCATATGGAGTATGATTAGTACCTTCGTGTACATTCGTGTTGTAATTGTAAATAGCCATTTCACCCCATTCATCCCAATTATTTTGTTTAGTGGTGAATTGTTTAAGATATTCACCAAGAGCATAATGCGATCTTTCCAATGATCCATTGGATTGAAAGTGAAATGCTGTCCTTCTAACTTTACGTATTTTGAACAATTTCGCAATTGTTTTAAGAAATTACTCAAAAAATTACTACCTTGGTCAGTGAGTACTGCTTTGGGTGAGCCGAAATAACAAATGAATCGTTTGACAAATGCTTCTGCTATCGTTACTGCTTTCGCATTACGTAAAGGGATTGCTACTGAATATTTTGTTAATTGATCTTGAATTGTAAGTATGTATTCATTTTCTTGCTTAGTTTTTGGCATAGGGTCTACTATGTCCATTGCAATTTTATCGAAAGCTATTGCTGGAGTATCTGTTATGATCATAGCCTGTTTAGTTTTTACGCGGACTAATTTTTTTAATTGACATTGTAAACTCCGTTGAATATAAAGGGTGGTTAAATTTTAAGGGCCGATGTTGATTTTGAATAAAACACAAATTATTTAGGAAATTGTTGTCAATTCTTTTTATTATGATAATATGTTATGGTTCAATTATGTATGGAACAAAATATCGGCCAAATGGCCGCCGCGACCTCGGCGGCACACCTCCATCCGATGGTCCAAATTTTTGATGACGCTTAGGCATAATTGAGGTTCTATGCCGTTAATGTGCCGAATTATCTCATCCTTTAGCTCTTGAATTGTTGCTGGCTTATCGACGTACACCTTTTCTTTCAAATAACCCCAAAGAAAGAAGTCCAACGGTGTCAAATCACATGATCTTGGCGGCCAATTGACATCGCCACCACGTGAGATAAAAGGGCCATTGAATTTGTCGCGCAAAAGAGCCATTGTTTCGTTAGCTGTGTGGCAAGTGGCACCGTCCTGTTGAAACCACATATCGCCCACATCCATAACTTCCAATTCGGGCCATAAAAAGTTCGTTATCATCTCACGATAGCGAACACCATTCACAGTAACTGCCTGACCGGCCTCATTTTGGAAAAAATACGGCCCGATGATGCCGCCAGCCCATAAACCGCACCAAACAGTCACTCTTTGTGGGTGCATTGGTTTTTCGACAATCACTCTTGGATTATGATTTGCCCAAATGCGGCAATTCTGCTTATTGACGAATCCACTGAGGTGAAAATGTGCCTCATCACTGAAGATGATTTTCTTCGAAAATTGATCATCCACTGTTGCCATTTCTTGCCACCATTCTGACCATTGACGACGTTTGGAATGGTCAAGAGGCTTTAGTTCTTGAGTCAATTGCACCTTATAAGCGTGTAAATGCAAGTCTTTATGCATAATGTTCATCAACGACGAGCGTGAGAGGTGCAATTGTTGGGCACGACGACGAGTTGAGGTGGACGGCTCTTCAGCCACACTATCGCGAACAGCAGCAATATTTTCTGCAGTACGAGCTGTACGAGCATGCACTGGTGTTTTAATATCTCCTACAGACCCGGTTTGCTCAAATTTTTGCACGATTTTTCCGATTGTACGCACATTTGGACGATTAAATTGACCGAAAAAATCACGAAGTGCACGATATGCATTTTGATTTGAACGCCCATTTTCATAATAAGCCTGAATAACTTTAACGCGTTGCTCGATTGTGTATCTTTCCATGGTTCAAATTGAGTTAGTCTGAAATTGAGAAATGTCAAATGAAATGCAGAAAAAAACTTGACGTTTAGGTGTGGTTCACATTCAACATCGGCCCTTACAATTTAACCACCCTTTACAAAGAAGTTAATGTTACGGAGCAAATTGTATAGAAACAACACAAGAAGTCTGATGGTTGTCTGGTTAAAACAAATATGATATTACTCTCTATAATTAATATTCAGGGAAACTATTTTCCTTGTAGTTCTCCTCACGTATGTTTTAGTAATTATTCTTTCTTGCTGTTTTATTCGTTCTAAACCGAGTTGATTTAGGAAAATTTCTGGCGTGACTTCTTCAATGAGTTCTTGCGCGAGAACCTCGAGATCCCGTATACGCACTTGAAGTACCAATAATTTTTCCAATGGTCCCATGTAATGGAGTACAACCTATGAATATATATACATATACACGTATATGTCCTTCAATACAGATTCTATCCTCTCTTTTTTTTTTATTCACCAGTCATTATCGAATATTAGTTTCCACATTTGATTTCCACAAGGTCAATTTACTCACGAAAAAGACTTGCCAAATAGCTTGAATAATAGCGGGTATTCTTCTAAAACAAGTCAATTTTTGCAATGATGTCGATCAATGGACCTGAACCATATCACCGAACGTTCTCAATTTGTAATTTTTCAAGGGGAAATCCGATCATGTAACCCAAATAAGAGTTTCACCTTTAACCACATTAATTTTTATAAATAAAATCGATTTATTGAAACCCGATAATAATAATAAAAAAGAAAAAATCAATTTTTACACGATAAATTCACACTCGGTAAAAAGGGGAAAGTTAGATTTTATGAATTATATCGTTTTATAAAAACTCAGTAGTAAATGATGATACATTTTCATGAAATGGATTGAATCGTTAAAATTCAATAAAAAGTAAAAAATCAATTTCTCTGAAATAAATGAACTCTCGAAAATACGGTAAAAAGGAAAAGATTGAATTTTATGAATTAAATCGTTTTACAAAAACTCAGTAGCAAAGAATGACAATTTTTCATGAAATAGATTGAATCGTTAAAATGCAATAAAAAGTAAAAAATTAATTTCTTTGAAATAAATCAACGGTCGAAAATACATTTTATCCTTTCTATATTGTAACGGAACGCATTAAGGCGATCCGCTACTACGACTCACAACCTTCACCACATCTAAACCAACCTACACAAACTGAAATAAGACATAAAATATACCAAAATAAGACAAAGCACACAAAATAGTTCTGGGTAGACAAAACACTCCAGACCGGATCGAAAGAAGTATCGACCGGGCGAGGAGAATAGAAAGGACTAGTAGGTACACACGCAGAATTACAAGTACACACCCTAAAAGTAATGGCGTAAATAAGAGGCCTGCCTAGATAAAGATCACGATGTAAACATAACAGTAGGCGTAACAACAAGAACACACCGGCCTACTAGACAAGCGTAGTAGCCCCCGCCCTACACAATCACCAGACCAAGCCTTAAACATACGGCACAACCCTCAAATAGGCCACTCTATCCAAAAGGCGAGAACATCGGGAACGCCACGGCCCGGCAAACGTAGGAAAGAATTCATGGAACTATCGAGATACCACGACACATAGAGAAAGATCAACAAGGTAACTTCTCATGAAACGTCGCTACGTACCCCCACTCATGAATAAAACATTAATATTAATAAAACACATAAAACAAACTCATATCGACCAAAAACCAAACAAAAAACATAGAGAAAAACGATCCTCACGTAGGAGAACACCGGAAAATAACAAAAAAACATATAAATCCACATGAAATCTGTCAAAAACACACCAAGGAAGAGATAATTAACCACAATTAATTATCCTGGGCAATTAGTCATCAACGAAACAGCAGGACAGCGGCCTACAAAACAGAGAAAGACCCATAGGGGCCTGAATCGGGAAAAACCATAATCAAACCGGAGAAAGAATAGATAAAAAGTTTGAACCTACAACAAGTAGGAGAATAACAATGTCCAACGAATTTCAACCTCGCAGAAACCTCGCTTGAAACCCTAGAGGGACAAAGATCGGCTAATAATAGAAATTCGAGAAATAACGGTACTCCTACACGTCACCCCGCACCTCTCTCACCTAGTGATTGAAGTGCGACAAACATCACGTGACCTACCTCAAAACACCCTCCCGGGGTCCATCCGCCAACCTATATAAACCGCGACAGGATAAGCCTCGGGGCTCTTGTCAAATCTAATAGGTCAAGACGAAGTGCTGCTCGACAGCACACCTAGTACATAAAATTACACGTAGACTCTCCATGTAACAAAGACGTGTTCTTTCGATCAAATCGATTCCCCTGCATTGCGCTTGGCCGTCGTTTGACCGAACTAACCGATAAAGCACAACATACTAACAGTTTGGGAAACACCATGTTAGAACGAGTGTTCTTTTTCTCAACTGATTCCCCTGCATTGCGCTCGGCCGTCAGTTGAGTAAACGAACTCATTAGGATCCTCTGTGAGGAGTAAGGCTCCCCTGCACTGCGCTTGGCCGCCCCTACTCACAGCGTCAGGGCACACTCCACTAACGGGTCCCCACGCACGGCGTCGTGGCTATCCGTCTCTTGGAGTGTGAAGCAGTACGAGTGACACAAAGTCAAGGGAGTGGCATCCCGACTGAGTGCACCGCGCATTAGACTCGTAGGGTGTACCTGCGTGGGTGGGACCACGTTAGGGCTACCTCGGCTGGTCACAATTAATCAAGAACCAAATCGTACGCCTCTTAATGGCGCGAGAAGGTGCTTAATTAATTACGAATAAAGGCTTCAGTATCCGGGGTCTAGGAAGAGCTAGCTGGTCAAGCTGCGAACCCGGTGTCTCTTGCGAACAGAGAGCTATAGCTAGGGACCCAAACAATAACAAAGCGAGAAACGATAGGTAGGTAAAATCATACACACCACCTCACCCCACGACACTCGCGTCCCTACTATAAACTCTTTGCGCGACCATCGGCAGGGCGGAGCCTCAAGAGGCAAAGTTTGCAAACGGGCAGGCCGAAACAATAACATTCGAAATAGCATAACACCAGCTAACGTCCAATGATTAAAATAAGGCGAACCGGTACATCTAATGAAAGTACGATGGAACGCCCCGTATGAGGACCAAGCCCAGCGACTAGGCCCCCCCTTCAACATCTAAAATAGAGACACGCAAAACGCAAATGGCCAACAGGATTCTGCCATCCATATCCTAATAGAGATCGATATCTAACGTCAAAATTATACCAGATTTAACGAACCTGATTTGAACTGGAATTTCATAAATTCCACAGACGTAGGATTAGAAAAATCGCGTACTAAGCAGCCGCGATTCCCTTGAAAATTGATAAATTGAGTGTTGAGCTCCGTAAAGATGATATCTAATCACTTTGCGAATTATAAAATCAAAACCTGATTTGAAATGGAATTTCATAAATTCCACATACGTAGGATTAGAAAAATCGCGTACTAAGCAGCCGCGATTCCCTTGAAAATTGATAAATTAAGTGTTGAGCTCCGTAAAGATGATATCTAATCACTTTGCGAATTATAAAATCAAAACCTGATTTAAACATGGAATTTCATAAATTCTACATACGTAGGATTAGAAAAATCGCGTACTAAGCAGCCGCGATCCCCTTAAAATTGATAAATTGAGTGTCAAGCTCCGTACAAGTGATACCTAATCACTTTGCGAATATTAGAGTCGAAACCGATAAAAAAAAACAGGAACTGGAAGCAATTCCTCATAGGTAGACGTTGAATAACTAATGTAAAGCAAGCGTGAGTTCGTAAGAGCGACTAGATCGTTCCCCATACCATCCTCCCTACCCTAGCTGAACTAACCATCGAGCAGTAGCTTCTCCAGCAATCACGGGCCTTCCGTCCAGTAAAAATAAAGAAAAGAATTACCCAAACAGTAAAAAAAAAAGACCAATGATGAAAGGGTAAACAAAACCGCATGTCTGTCACGGACAAATGCGACGCAACAAAAACCTAAACTGAGGTCTGACCAACAAAAACAATAAAAATTACTAACAACAACCTAATATTGATTGCAAATCTACACCTCCACGGATCCTCTCGCTCCCTCCAGCCCAGTGCACAAACTAGTTTCGAGCAAGCTGCCTCTCCACACGATCACGGTAGATATCACTCGGAACAAAATTCAAACTTGACGCGATTTTACACCGCAACCGAACTCTCGCGCATCGTAGCCGAAAACAAAAGTAGTGTTAGAAATCGCGAAACGTTTCAATATATGTGTAACACATATATATATATAACTCGCTGGTAAAACAAGTATTTTTATGCATTGAAACGAGAGAGAGCGAGAGAGTACTTTTTCTTGAGAGCGACTCGCCCGACTCGGTTACTCGTATATTTCGTCCGCACGCAAGTCAGCTAGATCGCTGTTCAGACCTTGCGCAAGGCGTTTATCGTTGCGTGGAGAGTCGGCCAGCCTCACTTTCCTACAGGAGAAGCTTCATTGCAACTCAATTTTAGTCTCATCTCTTTCTCGTTTTTGTCTATTTTTCGCTATTTTACCATAAATGAATCCTAATATTTCCTTTATCCTTTCTATATATGCATAACATATTCTATATATATATGATATATGATGGTATTTTTACTATAAATTCCAATGTTTTACGAGAGACTTATTAATATAATCTCAAGAAGAAAAGGAAATTAATCCTGATATACTGATCTTTCTTCTATTACCCGATTACAACTGGTAAGCTCATTAATTCAATTTGGGTTGACGTGACAGCCCTGGGTAGTTTCCATATGGAAACATAATTGTTCTTTTTGCTGCTGATATTTTACCTATAGTATTCGTGTGAACACTTCAATAGTCATAAATCTTTCGTTTAAATCAACAGTTCCTCCACTTTTGCTAATTGTTTCGCTCAGTTAATAATTGTTCGTGATTTCATCATCTTTGTAAAGAGAGAGAAAGAGAGAGAGAAGATTTCAGGCAAGAGCGAGAGGAAAGGGTGTGGTTGCCTGGTCACGTGATAGCGTTCCCTCCAACCGCTCCCCTATGACCAACAACGCCCCGACGGCGACTAGCCGAACCCCTGGTCTAGGATTGAGGGTAAGGCTGCGCTGAATCATAGATCCATAAATGGCAGTCGATAACCGGGTCTGCGCAGTAGATCCCATGTTTTGAAAGTTTGCCTTTTGACCGGGAGTGCTGAAAAATTCCATCTTTACAAGATTAATTTTCCCGGGAGACCGTCGGTAGAGCCGCATCTTCATCCTGTTCCGATCTCTGTCGCTAAAATCGCTCTCCTCTCGTCCCAAGAATTTCGAATAAAAGAAAAATGTGAAAAGTTACTTTTACTGTAGTGAAATTAAAACAGAAGAACTTTAACGTAATCGAAATTAAAAAATATGAAAATGCGATGTTACGTCAGGACGTAACAGTGATGCTAAAGACGACTTGGTTTAACCAAGAGTCGCCAGCCTTTCCACAATTTATTCGGATCTGTTATGGTTGACAATCTCTGAAGATGGTACTCACTTTTGGCATGTCTTAAGTCATATTCAAGTTCATCTCTATACTCCCTAAAGATAGCAAGTTCTAGTACGCTTTTAGATCGCCGTGCACGCGTATACAATAAATTTGCTGAGCCTTGCGTTCTCTCAAATTTTGTGTGAGCCAAGGTGCCGGAGGACGACGAACACACAAAAAGCGAAATAGCGCAAATTTATTCAGAGACTTTAGAAATGCCCCAGACAATAGATCAACTATCGTATTTATATCGTCAGGTATTGTACCCGAATTACAACTCGAATTAGAGCTGAATCTCGAGTTAAAATTGTTAAGTCCCGAAGAATTAAATTTATTCGATAAAAAATTCAGAAAGCTTCTATCATTAAAATTATTGTAGGTTCGCCGTGTAATGTTATGCTCAATAGTAGGTTCCACCTCAAAGACATAATGAAGTTCTGATAGATCATGTCCAGCTATAAACGGAGCTTCAGATTTAACAAAAGATAGTTTTTTTTCCTCACTATCGATTAAGAATACATCAATCCAGGAATCAGAGGTCGCCGTATCGTGAGTTGTTGCGGATTCAACAATGTATGGTGAAAGGAATAAGGCTAATTGGCGTAAATAAATTAATTCATAATCATTACCAGCTAAATTACAATTAAGATCACCTGCTATAATAATATTTTCATACGTGTGAGAGAAATTACATAAAGCTTCAACAAAATCCCTGAGCATTGATCCTCTTGGTGGTCTGTATACTGAGGCAAAAAGAAGCTTCTTAGCATTAGATACAGTAATTTCGATAATTAAATATTCTGGAGCATTTGAATATTGACATGGTGATGCCATTAATATTTTTGCTTTTAGGGACTTATATATGAAACAAGCAACTCCTCCACCCTCGTTTCCTTCACGATCATTACGAATAAGGAAATATCCCTCTGTTTCACTCAACGAGATAATATGAAATTTGCGCTCGATTATGGTTGATTGAATGACTTCCATATGCCTTCGTAAGGAATTAACATTCAACTGAGCTATCTCAAAATGCGACATTGAGAGTGAGAGGGGTAAACGAGCTTGACAATTTGGAGACAGTCAGATCAATTTATTAAGATCAGCCTCAGTTGAAATGACGATTGGTGTTTGACTAGCGTTCTTGCGCACAAATATGGAACCAGAGCGAGACCATACATATTTATAATTACGTTCAGAAGCGCGAGCTTTTACAAGACGTAGTAGATGATAGAGTGCGGGTGGAAGAAACTCATTAACATAGACGATCCCTTGTTGATCAAGGCCAAACACTTCTCTAAGAGTCAAATTTTTCTTGACTCCCTCTTGTTGATAATGTGCTCTCTGACTTGGTGTGATTTGAGAGTAATTATGAAAGATTTTGAGGTGATTTGTTTCAAGTTATTAGTATTGACATTACGTGGCTCATTATGTGGACGATTTTTCTTTTTGTCAAGATTTCGAATTTCAAGGGCATCACTTAAGAGGTTCGGTATACCAAGGGCTTTAAAAACTTTCTCTACAACTTGCTCCGCGGAATCACTTATTATTAAAGGCACACCAGATAATGTGATTTCAGTAGAGAGTGGAACTACAGTACTAGTCCTAAATGAGTGAAGCTCACGTGACAGATCTATATTTTGCTGTAATAATTGCGCATAATTTGCTTCAAGATGCGTAATTCGTTCATCATGAGCCTTAAGTATAGTTGTATGCTTTTCAATACAATTAAGTTTTGCCATATGATCAATATTGACAGCAGTTTGTTCGGCAAAAAGGCACTCAGATTTTTATTTAAGGCAAGTAATAGATCTCTTTCTGACACATGGGGATTTAGATGTTGAGCCATAGGCAGTTGCGTTGTAACAGCAGATTCAGCAGTTAGCAAGTCATGGTTTAATCGTGCACCCTGATGTGACAGCTGCTAAGAGACAAGCGTAGCCGTAGAGGAAGACAATGAAGATAATACAAGTGGAGACGACGGCGGCGAACGCGTTAAATTATGCATTTTAAATAGATTTAAGACGCAACAAGCAGTAGCCGATTTAAATGAAATATATGCTCTGCCACGACCTGGGTGAAAAGAGTTGGAGCAAGCTGTGCACGAAACATTATCATTAGAAATAACTTTTTTACATTTAACGCACTTTCAATTCAAATTCGACATGCAGATAAATAAGATCAACAATCATATGTCTAACAATCAGCTGTAATAAAATAAACTAACGCATGAAGTCAGAACGGTGAGAAGTTTGAATACAATTTATCATACTATAGCGTAGAAGAAAGAGCACGAAAGATGTACACAATATTACAGAGTAAGTATGGACATGCTAGAGCGCAGAGCGAAATACCTGAGGTAAACACCACCACATAGACTCAGCGACGATATGAGATGCGCATGCGTGCTGGGAGTAGATAGTAGAATGCTGTCGCTGATGACAGCTTCTGTGAAGTCAGTGGAGTACCGGTGAGGTATAAGTTCAAGCGATGACAACAAACTTGCGCGATAGATGATGTGCCGTAGGTTCAAGAGAGAAAGAGCACATGCGCAGTGTACAAGACCTTAAGATGGGCTCAGCGAAAAATCAGTGTTCCGAGGAGAAATCGAAAAATCAGTCAAACTTTTCATCGAATTTCTTCAGTGTACATTTGTTATTCTAGTGAATTTTTAAATGTGTTTGATGAAAAGCATATTGGTGCGTGCTTACGTCCTGAAACAAAGCGCCCCGCGCGCAGAATGGAGCAGAATCGTGCGAAGAAAGAAGGAGCGAAAAATCAGACGTTGACGTATACTCACAGAGAGAGTGAGAAAAAGAGAGAAAGACTTCAATTATAATACTCTAATTATCACGCTATAAAAATAAGAGAAACAGTAAGATTAGGTATTTTTTAAAAATTAATCAATATTTTATGGAAAGCACTTTACACATTTACCATCGTAAGTACCATCCCTGCAAACACGGTAATCCGCGCTTGGAGATTCCACCATCGCTAATTTTATTTCTATCGCTATACGGAATTAATTTGTATCATCACTCGTAATGATACCTTAAAATTATTTTTCGCTGTGGGCGTTGTCATCACAATGTACCTCGAATGAAGCAAGTATTGAATTGATCGCACTGGTCAATAAAAACGACGTGCACAGATCAATCGGTACTGTCTTCCTGATATGCCACGATTCATTATGCAAAGTTGGCAGCGTTGATGATCTGCTGCCACCGACGTCAATTGCGGATGAGGATGGCGGGTGACGCTTTTCTTTCCCGAAGTGAGATCTAGTTGTAAAGTGTATGTATTCTCCTCTCATTCTCCATAGCACGAATAACGGGCCCTCCGTGTCGGTTTATATGCAGGGGCTGCTTGTTCCGCAAGAAATTCTTTTTTATAAATAAAAATAAGTATTATATGTTTACAAATTACAATTTTCTAATTATTTTATATTTTTTACTTACCAGGCTCCGCTGATTCGCTGCTAATCGACATCGGCACGTATTTCATGATCTGCTCTGTTAATGAAATACAGACGAGAGCTTCGTCTTCTTTCTGTCGCAGACCTTTGCTGATACTTCAGTTTTAGGACTATAACAGCTCACATTTTCTCTCTCTCTCTCTCTCTCTCTATGACTGTCCTCAGTATATGCTTTATAATATCTCCAGCGGAATGTACTATATAGACAATTATGTACAACTGTGTCTTTATCACAAATAGCTGCACCCACGGAGAATTATTGCGTTCGCAACGTAACACCCGATGCGTGATCAGCGATATGATAACGGTGTAAGACAATTATTTCGGACAAAATATTTTCATAAGTCCCGTATCCTTCGGAGCTAGTAAGGTCGTGATGTGCTCGAGCGCTTCTTAAAAGAATTCCTTGGAACCGATGATCTCATACGCTGTTGCACGAGGCGTTTCAATGACACCTATCTTTTCACGGACATACGATACCACCTCGTTCATACACCGCTAAATCATTTCACTTTAGCTCTCTAGAGCCTGCATATGAATATTAATTTTTTTACTTATTTCGACGAGCATATCAAATGTCGGCCGCTGCATAACGATGTTTGGAGAGTATTTTCGGGAGCGTTTCCATTTCGATTCTCCAGATTCCTCTTGATTCTCGTATTCCTCATTAGCACTACCGTTTATTTCACGAAAGGAGACAGTTCTGTGCTGGTAACACGAGGTTAGAACTGTGTAAAGCGCGGTATGCTCTATGCGGGTATTACATATTTTCTCGCCATCAGCCCCATGAGCTTCGAAATATCGTTGTACGCGAGAGAAATCACTTTTAAACACTCGCCACTCGTTCGCACTGACAAGGAAGGATAGTTTGGTGTCCCCCTCCGATTTTGATGGAACTCACGTACAGTAGCGGACAAAAGTTTAAGACGGAGAGGAAAAAAAAAGTAATCCTTCATTTTTTTATGAAAAGAATTGACTCAGTGGATTTTTTTTTGTATTAGCTAATTAATCATTAATTCATATATTTATTACATAAATTCAATTTTGCGCGTAACAACATTAGATACAATAAACAAAGAAAACATAAATTTGTTTGATGTCTTCGGGGACAAAAGTTTAAGACTATACGTAAAAAAATATTTTTTGGTAGAAAATATACAGATATTTTCCTCCCTTCAATACTTTGTCCACAGTCCATAATTTTTTATCACATCAGCACATCTTTGAGGCATTGAATCAATTAATTTTTTGCAGTCGTCCACAGTTGTTTCATTTCACGTTTTTTCAACCAAAGAGTACAAATCGTCAAAATTTTTTGGTTTATTTCTTTGAACCCTTCTTTTTATGGTACACCATAAGTTTTCAATTGGATTTAAATCCGGCGATTGCGACGGCCACGGTAATAAAGTGATTTTTCCATCTTGAAAAAAACTTTTCACTACCCGAGCCGTATGCTTTGGGTCATTATCTTGTTGATAAATAAAATTATCACCCATATTTTCGTAGGCATACGATAACATAGTATTTTTCAATATATCCAAGTATTGAAAACGGTCCATGATTCCATTAATTCGGCGTATTGGTCCAGGACCATTGCGAGAAAAACATGCCCACACCATTACGTTTCCACCTCCATGCTTAACTGTCGGTAAAACACATCGAGGATTTAAATCTTCGCCAATTCGACGTCTTACATACAGTATCCCGTCAGAACAAATTCGGTTGAATTTGGATTCGTCCGAAAATAGCACATTTTGCCAATCCTCACTTGTCCAATGCCGATGAGCCTTAGCAAATTGCAGTCGTCATTTTTTATTCTTTTACTGAGCATCGGCTTCTTCCGTGGCTTTCGTGCTTTCAAATTGAATTCGTCTAATTGTCTTCGGACAGTTCTTACACTAATTTGTGCATTATTATTACTGGATATTTCAGCTCTGATATCGACTGCTGAACGAAAATGATCTCTCTCGCTTAATCGATGAATCCGACGATCCAGCGTTGGCATGGTTTTCCGCGGTCTACCGTTTTTTGGTCGATCAAAATAGTCCCCAGTCTTCACAAACTTGTACCACGCTTGCTTACAAGAAATTTCTGATCGATTCATTTGAGTTGCAATTGAAAAAAATGTCTCATTTTGCTTTCGTAGAGACACGATTAGTTTTCGTTCAGTTGATGACAAATTACGGGCTTCACCCATACTCTTTTCGTACGTAATTAAACTTAAGACACTGGATGATACACCACAAACTATTTACAGTATTAATATATCAAATTATTGCGTGGATCGACTACGGGTATCTTGTTCGACAGATCGTCTTAAACTAATGTCCGCTGTTTACAGATGGTTGGAAGAAAAAAAAAATTGTATAATCTATATTGTTTACATTTGACGACCGAGACTTCTACATTATGAAGGTCAAACGTACACATGTATTGTAAAAAAACAACAAGCCGAAGGAAACGTTAGTACTTGTATGACAGATCTATGAACTAAATTGTAATTCATCGTCTTAAACTTTTGTCCGCTACTGTATGTTGTAGAGCATCGAAAACTAATACACACGTATTTTTTTTTATCGGCGGAAAAACAATTCTAAGGGGTGAAGTCGTCCTTCAAAGTTAGGCATGTCGAGGGGTGATTATGCAGTTTCACTCAGAAGGCGTCAACCGAATTTAATGACATAAAAACCAAAATACTCCTCATTGAAGACAATGAAAATTCCATGCGAAGTTGAAGAAAAAAATTAATTTGCAGGGGTGAAACTGCATAATCACCCCAATCTTTGAAGGGCGATTTCACCCCTTAGAAATGTTTTTCCGCCGATAAAAAAAACGTTCCTCTTAGTTTTCGATGCTCTATAACATACGTGAGTTTCATCAAAATCGGAGGGGGACACCAAACTATCCTTCCTTGTGAGTGTAATTCCGGTTAAGTTATTCGACAATATTTTCACCACTGGTGTAAGACACGCAGAGTTCAGTTCGACCCCGGTGACGACTATTTTAACGAATGATTTAGTTAAACCGTACATAATGGTGTTCGCTATTGTTGAGAATTCCTTGGTGTCGTGGGATTGGATCTGAAAGATATCGAAAAAGATGAGTTTTCACTCGAGGCAGCAACAAATATATCCCAAATCACTTGAATACTCTTGCACACGTATGTGCATGCTCACACCTTGACATACAGATAAGATTTGGCACGAAAACTAAATAATATTCGTCAACGAAATTTGATGATTTTCCTCATGGCCGAGTGCCTTGAAATTAGATGAAAACAATATGACATCCATCAGTGAAACTCGATAACTTAGTATATGATGGGGTCTTACATCTGCATCACGATCGCTAAATATTTTCATGGATTTTGTTTATTTAAAGTGATCGTGTGCGGCCATCTTCTTCGTTAGTCGTATTCATTATATCGCTGCAGTATTGCAGAGAGAGAAAGAGAGAATGAGCGTATTAAAGGAATATATATATAAGCGTGCCATTTGAAAAATCTCTAGTTAATTGTTAGATTTACTGTGGTTACTACTCTAACAGCACAACTCTACTCTCAGCACTACTCTAACAGCACAATCATAGTCAGGGTGGTTGAACGCTCATTAATAAGAAAATGGATAGAGTTTATATTGAAGCGTAGGCCGTCGTTGAGTTCGTGATGGGGGAGAAGAAATTTACAGATCACACTATAGGAACTTTCGACGCAAGCGGTTGTTCGTAAGATTCGTGGTATGGTGTGTGATAATCAAATAATTATTGATTCGGTGGTGCGTGTCATTCGTCGACGCGGATGGCTGAATGAGCCTGCTTTAGACCCCATACTCAGTGAAAGACGTAAGTAATATACTGCGTTATTTACTTTTATTGTATTTCCTTTATTTCACAACATTTTTATATAGTTCGACGGTATGAAGAAGAAGAAATGGGTTTCGACACCTATGATTTCAAGGAGGAGGGTAGAACTGATTCAGATGATCATAGCAGGGATAACGATGGTGAGAGCGCTGCAGGAAATCGTTGGATCAATTTTATCTAGACGTTCTGCGGATATAAACCAACTAACGGCCTTTTCATGGTCGGTTCTGCGAGAGAACCAGATGGAGCCGTCGCAGGTCCATCATGACAATATAGTTCAAGCGATAATACGAAAGGCAATACAGACGACAAAAAAAAGAAAAAGAATAGGTGGAAGAGTGCGACGTGGAGAGTGACGAGAATAACGAGAAGGAGGAGGAAGACCCGGTCGATTCAGGTAAGCTTTTAATAATACAATTACGTTGGCAAAAATACAAAAATTACGGGGATAATAACATTGAAAGTGAAAAAACAGGGTACGAGTCGGACCCAAACCTTTTTCGCTTTGCACGATTCACTGTGCCGAGACCGCCGACAGTCGAGTTGGTTTACGAAATGCGTCGTGGTGCAGTCGAGAGATTCGAGGACTGGAAGCAAATATATGTTCGTCATTCTTACGTTACACAATTCATATACATAGTAGACAGCTAGTGACAAACAAAAAAATTTATTTAATAAAATAAAAAATTCTAACAAATGGTTTAATTATGCTTGCAGGTGGACAGACTGACGGTGGAAGGACTGGTGTACCGATACCGGCTCTGCTTATACTACGGTAAATACTTACCGCGCTTTAGGATGCAGGGGCGAGAGACATATTTTTATTTTCGTCAGCCACTGGACGGTATTGATCATCTGACTTGGTTCGACTGTATGGTTATCATTTCGACCAGCTCGTGACAACGTTCCTGACGATATATGGCGACTAATTAATAGCGTAGCTTAGAGTGCGCGCGAATTTCGAATAGACAATGGTACCTGTAAAATGAGGACGTGTACAGTACGAGGCGTCGAAGGCGTCGGTGTGAGCATCATGCTTACACAAAATTAATCATACGCTCTTTATTCCCTATTACGAGCGTTCTCATTACTACCAACTGATATTAAAGATCGCGGGTACGCTAGGTAGTCGGGGGTTCTGCACACAGTGTGATTCTAAGTATAAGTGAGTACTCGACCATCGCTGCAGCTTTCAATGTGCTCGGTGTAAATTCACTTATTGCAACGGTAATAGAAACTCGCAGCCTGAGTATTGCGCAGACTGTAATCGTTCGGTCTTTGGCGTTTTTTGCTTAGCTCATCACAAGGGTGAGTTCTCCGCGGGCATTATGTCTCGTAAATATAGTCTGTAAAGTGTCTGTAAAGCATTGAAAATCTGTGGAGGCTGTTCGCGTATAATTAAAACCACAGATAAAAAGATGCATGTATGTGGTATATCGTTTTGTATTACATGCAGGCAACCTCAACCGATTACGCATGCGTGTTTTATAGCACCTCTTAAGAAACCAGAGGCGCCGAAGGGAAAAAAAAGACAAGGCTTCGACGAGATTTTTGTTTTATGATTTTGAGACGCAGCCACACGAACAATTGCACGACGATAAATCGACACGAATTCACGGGCTGAATTTATGTGTTTCGATTTTCGTTATGGTTTAGAGACGCGCGAGCTGTCTCGCTCGGATATAAGGTGACGCGTATCGATGAAATTTGACAAAACGTTGTTACATAGTATGACTCGACAACGCGGCGAGGCGGTCATTTTCCGAGTACATCAACACATTTCTAAAAATAAAACAGGAAGCGAGTGGACCGCCTGCAAATTGTAACGACGACGAAGAAGCAATGGAACGTTTCACAGCGCTGCACGAGGAGTGTGAGGATATTGTTACGTAAATTTGTTCCTCAACGCATCACGTTACCTATGACTGGTCCAAGTTATTTTTTCCTTCCTTTTTATTTTCTCTTATGAGTTGGGCGCCAGGCGCTTTCGCGCCGGAAGGAAAAAATACAGAGTTGAATGACCAGCCTCAACCCAGGCCAGCTACAGCTGTTCGAGGCAGAGTGGGTGGTTCGGACTGTCAAGTCACTAATTAGTCAAAATAAAATACGAATGAAATCAATTAATTAAAATAAGTCATAAATAATCAATGACTAAAAACAGTCAATAAAATATCGTCAATAAAGGTTCAACACCAGGACAATAACCAAACTCAAATTAATAAAATAACACCGATAAATAACTTCGACAACAATAGCAGGTACGGGACTTACAAACTTCTTCATTTCTGGCAAACTAATATTAATTTTCAATAAACATCGAATTAGAATTCAAATAAAATGTCCCTTAAAATTAGTCTCTCTTTTTAACAATTTTCTAAATCTAGTTAGATATCTTAGTTTTAATCATTAGTTCGACGGTGCCGATTATCCCGTTCTCTCTCCCACTCTCATACACGGTAGATGTTATATAGCTTATCACGCTCGTTACAACTTTCGAACCAAGAGCACCGACAAAGTCAAATATTCGGTCGTCTCCACGCACAGTTCACGATACGGCCTATCCCGAGCTAATCCCACATACATCCAAAAACCATAACAACGGGACGTCGGGAGGTCACGTACACAAAGGTACCAACGGCTCGATATTCAATCTTGAAATTTATATACCATGTAAAAGACAGAAACCCAGGAATCTTCAGCAGTTCATAAAATATAAACAAACGAATAAATAACGACTAATAATTAAATAATAACAAAAAAAAAATAATAATAATAATAAAATAATTAACGGCTGTTGAGAATTCCTTCCGGTGATGCTTGACCGATCTGTGAATTGGGTGAACAAATGTGAGAACTCACTTGAAGCAAAAGGAAAATCAAACCAGACACAAAGATGTTATGTTGAGAAAGTGGTTTTATTCCACCTTCCGACAGGTAGCCCAAAATACAATTTAATATATATAATTTATAGAAACAATATAAGTGACAGTGAATCCAAATTATGTTAAATTTAGAAAGAATACAAATTATAATTTTCATAAACAAATTGAGTTATAATCTGAGATAATGTGAGCAGCACACAATTATATTAATTGTGCGCTGAGTGTTGACATGAGAAAGCGGTGCATGCAGCGTAGTGATAGCTACGCTGCACGACATGCTCAGAGTGGTGAGTGCAAAAACATAAATGAGCTAGTAATTAGAATTTGGCATTATAATGTGAGCAGCACACAATTATATTAATTGTGTGCTGAATATAAACTTGAGACAGCGGTGCGTGCAACGTAGTAATAGCTACGCAGCACGACACGCCGATGCCATTGAGTGCGAAAATGGGTGTGCGTAACTCACTGCAAGCACTCAGCAGTGTATTGCAGAGTGGTTGCAATGAATTAATAATGAGAGCACTCTCAGTGTATATTGCAGGAGTGCTTTTCTTATGTGTACTTAGCTACGCAATCAGCACTGCGTAGCACAATGCAAATAGATATTGAGGCTGTACCAGTGAACCGCGTATAGTCACTGTACTTTCCTAGCAGAATTTCTGGAGGGAAGTACAGTGAATAGACCACACCGGTATAATTGTATTAATTATACCGGCAAAAGTAAGTGAGGAGAGCATGATGCCGCATGTGCTGCAGCGCATGCCATGAGTGAGCCAAAGTGGTGATGCACCGTATTTCTCTTCTCACTGAGATTGAATTTTTACTAAATTATGTACTCTTACCTTGAGCAAATGAGTCCTGGTGTGCAAAGTTGAGCGAGTCCGATGTACCAAAAAGCCAAGAAAACTGTCCGAAAAGTGGAGATGCGTGCTGTTCGTGCCGGTGTGTGCGAAAAAGTGTCGAAATTTTCAATATGGCTGCGGAATATGAAAGTTTCGTTGGGCGCTGGAGTCAGTTGAGCGAGATAGCCGGTGAGCGAAACCGAAGTCAAGCGAGAGAGACATCCTCTCGCTCGATGCGGCGTGCCAACGAGGCACATCCTCGGCCTCGCGAAGCCCATGCCTCGGCTATCTTCGACTCAACCGAACAACGTGTGTTAGAGCAGCGCAACAGGTAGGCGCACGACGATTATCGATCGCCGTGCGCCAGCTGATTTTCCAACAACGGCAGAATAATAATATCAATCGATAATTAGTTTGTCGAATAAAATATAATAAAACGTAATGGACGATCTAACGACGCGAGATACGCCTCGGACCGTACACGTCCCTCGAATCCACGTCCAAAATACGGGACGACGGCCGATTACGCTCTCCGCGATTCTAAGATAAAGTTAAAACAAAATCCAAAAATAATAAATAAATAAATAAATAGTTAAGACAGAGAAACGCCAATTAATTTAAATAATCCGTGACGCGGTCTATTCCATTCAAATCCCACACAAACCATCACACTTCGGGATAACGGCCTAACTCGCGCATGGTTTAACCGTCAGCAGAAAACAATTAATTAATACAGTGACTTTTTCCCGGCTTCTACCAATTACATGACCTCGATGTTACATTCTATAGACGCCGCGGTTCCCGATACAAATTAATAGTCTGCACGCGGTGTACCAGAGTTGCAGGTGTGACCAGGCTTGAATAAATTCATAGGCAACAAATTTAAGGATAAAATAATAAAATAATAGCGAAAGACCGTGGAAGGAGAAAGAGCTCACCGGGACGATGCTGCCGTGCTGTCCAATATCCGTCCAAGATAATTCCTAAGCCGTCTCGCCGTATTCCTTCCTCAATACGATTATCTTTTATTGTCAATGAGACGTATAGCGGTGCTCACGACTCGACCAAAAATTCCGATAGATACATAGATAGAGCGGGACCAAGATACAATACACGCTACGTCTGGTTCGCTCGACGATCACCGGGAAAAAAGCCCCGAGGTCCTGCCGATACACGTGCCCGTGAACTATGATCCCCACTTAACCCGCCAAACTCGGCTAATTGGGGGAACCTGTGTCGCACGATGACTGCGACTAGCGCCTCAGCTGGACGATGTATAAATTAGCGACAATACCAGCGTTGCGTAGTCCAGCAGATAGCCCCCTGAGATATATAAATTTCCGTGGGTCGACGGCGGCTGAGAATAGAAAGCCGCGTATCCTTTAGTACGTCGAGCGGGACAATGATACATCCCGACAGGGAAAGATGTGGAGTATCGGTCCGGATAGAAGACCGAATCCCGAAGCCCTCCGTTGTTTGATGTGTTGCTCTCCTCTTTTTCGTACTCTATGTCCGTCCCTCGGTCGTATAAATCGCATTATATATAAAAATAAATAAAACAAGAAAAAAAAAGAATAAAATAAAACACGAAAATAATCCCCTACAGCCCTGTGCGATCGTGCTGGTAGCCGTCGAGCGAGGAGGACGCAGCCTCCTTCTGCCTCCTTTTGCCTCCGCAGCCTCCTTCTGCCACGTTAAAATATATATCTCGAGCGAAGTGATCTGCAGTCAAATCCCGGTTTACGATCCCTGGCAAAATTGGCGCTTAAGTAATTCTGGGGAAAGTTTGGTCACCGCGAGAATCTCACGAAAACCGTTATTGTTTTCACGCGCTCGAAGCTAATGTATTTACTAACGAGCCCGGAGATTGAGATGACGGGAATACCACCGGCTAATCACAAGTTTATGTATGTGGACTATGTAAGCAACCGCGATGCTATCCAGCCATCTCCGACATCAAACGCCGTGATTGCAGCATACACGACGGCATAGGCTCGCCTAAAGCTATACAGTTATCTCAAGGGGCTCGGGAGGCGAAGAAATACAGGGAGACTTCTGTATTTACGTGAGTCGCCCCGGTAGCAATAAGTATGAGCCATCAATCGGTCAATTTCTGGGAGATCTCTTGGATGGATTAAGCGAATACGGGCGAGGTAGTTATATAAGTTCGTTCGTTTCGGGAGGACCAAAATTTTACACATATTTCGTTCATAAACCCGATAGTACGATTATTGTAAAATGTAAAGTAAAGCGTATCACGCTAAACTTTGCGAATAGTCGTCACGTGAAATAAGACGCAATACGCTCGACGCTATTCGACGCACGGAATTTAAACAGGTAGTGACGCGTACAGAAACGAAATCATGCGAACCTGTTAACACGAAGCGAAAGCAGCAGGGGAAGTACTCTACTGTACCGTATTGCTATTGTGAAATACGCTAATTAGTATAACGCAAAAAAGTATATAGTTTTATGGGTGAATTCGCGGTATTTTAAAAGAATCTCTTGTCTAATTTGATGTATCGTATTTAGTATGTACAATACGTAAAGAGAATAGAAATATCGATTTATTATGTATAAACCCGTTGTCTGCTCGTTTTTTTGTGCTAGAATACGTATCAGTAGCTGCTATCTCTTTACCGTTCTCTTTTGTTTGAACATTCTCATCGTTGATTCCTTTTGTCTCGTCTTTCTTATGTAGTGTATCCTTTTGTTCCGACTTTCTAATGCTATCTCCGTGAATATAATATTGCTGTTTAGAATTACACGATTCGTAAATTTTGCACATAGTGTATTTGTATTTGCACATGCTGTATTGTAACGGTATTTAACGTTAACATTATCCTAAAAGGGTTTTAGTTCGGACTCGAGCAGGGAGGAAATTGATATAGTGAGACATACTAACTATCTGAGAACGCGCGGTACACACACAAAGGTATCGCTACCACGCGTTACGCACACAGGGTAAGACCGGCCTATACTCGGCAGCTCACGACGTTCGGTACGCACACAACAAAGCACCGCTACCGAGCGTCACTCACACAAGCTAGGCCGGCATATCGGTGACCAAGTCCCGTTATTCCACCCGAAAAATACGAGTAACGAACTATTAAAAACCAACGATGATTTTAAAAATGAAGTAACAGTGGGCTACAGGACATGGGCTACAGGACCGCCACTAACTATAGTCATACTGAATCACCTTTTTGTATTTAACGTGCCGTTCCCGCCTCTCGGCCTACGACACGGCCCCCATGGGCGTGGGGCCGAGATACGCTCGGCTAACGCGCCACCCCGACTTCCGTCGGGGGCGGCTACCAATCCCCACCCGGAGGTCTAGTCCGAGCAGGCCCCTTGGTGCGGGGGGAGCACTATCCAAACTCCCTACGGCCTGAGCAGGGCCGCTCCCGAGTTGATATCTCGCAACTCACACGCCGGGTGCCACAATTGTGACACCCTAGTCCAGCATGCGGACTTTCAAACTACTACCCCCGCGAATCCAACTCCAAATGGCCGGGGCGGTGGCGGCCTGTACCGCCACCGGGGCTCCCCGACTCCCGCGGTACCAGTTATCGTCACTCGTGAAACGTTCGTGGATCAATTTGGCCCACTTCCAGTTTAGGTCCTAAACCAACCTTGGTACTGGTGAACCAGCTCGGGTGCGCGGGTGCGCCATACTCGAAAGGGCCAGGCCTAACGGACTTCGGTATCCTTCCCTGCGCAAATTCGACTACTCACTCGTCAGCAGCGAGTACCTGGGCCCTCGATTCGAAGACCCAGCCCGCGAAGCTCCGGAAGGCCTCGTACGCCTCGGGGGAGTTGACGACCCCTTGGACACTCCAAGCCCCTCCCTCACGCCGGCGAACGCCCATCGCAGCTAAATCCCTACGACCGGCGTAGAGCCGGCACTCGGTCAGGACATGGAGGGAGGTCTCCTCTCCCTTCCCGCAGGCACACTCCGGGGTCCCCGAGATAGTCTTCCTAAAGAGGAACTCATTCAGAGACCCGTGTCCCATCAGGAGAAACCCTGCGTGGAGGCCAAAGCCCACCGACCGCAGAAGCTCCGCAGGTATAGCCGGGTCAGGGACGAACTGACGGGTTGCCCCACCAGTCGAACCCCTCTCCCAGCGCTGACCCCACTCGTGCCACACGTGATCCCGAACCAGCCGGGACCTCGTAGCGGCGTCCCCCACGCCATCCGCCAGAGGAATCTTCCACGGGATAGGCAGGCCCTTCCTGATGAAGTAGCCCGCCTCAGCCTTCTTGGCCTCGAGATCCCACGGGAGCTCACCCATCAGCACCGTCATCGCATCCGTGGAGACGGTACGACAAACTGACAGCGCCGCGAGGAGGACTAAGCGCTGCGCCCTGTTGAGCAGGACGCAGGATGTCCATCTCGCCCGCACAAAGCTACCCCAGACCGAGGCACCATACATCGCGCACGGGAGGAAGAGGCCGCGATACAGGATCTTGATAGCCCTGCGGCGCAGACCCCAATCTCTCCTCATGACGCGTCGTAGCTCGCAAACCAGGGAGCCGGTACGTTCCCTCAGGTCGTGAAGGTGAGGGTTAAAATTAAACCGCTCACCCACCCGAATCCCGAGGTACTTGACCGGTTCCCGGTACGGAACGGCACCCGGATCCAGGAGTACCCTGAGGTGCCTGTTGCCCGCGAGCCTGCCGCGAAGCAACATGCAGACAGTCTTGTCCCTAGAGACGTCGACCGCCACCCCAGCACCCCACTCACACACAATCCGGAGGGAATCAGATGCCTGGGTCTCGAGACTCAGGCGTGAATCCCCCCGCGCAAGCAAGAGGGTGTCGTCGGCATAGGCGACGACCTCGCGACCATCATTACAGAGGCGCCGAAGAAGACCGTCCAGAGCCAAGTTCCAGAACATCGGTCTGGACATTGACCCCTGCGGACAGCCTCTCTGCACCTCCAACTCAACACGGCCAAAGCGGGAAGCCATGAACGCTATCCGGCCGCTGAAGAAGCTCCGCCAGACCCCCATCTCTGGGCATCGGGCGGTCCTCAGGATCCCGAGGATCGTAGCCCAGCTCAGATGGTCGAAGGCCCCCTTGAAATCCACAAATGTGCCAAGCACATACTTGTGGGGGGACTCCTCGACGATCCTTATCGCCAAGCGCCACGCATCCTCGGTGCCTCTCCCGGCCCTAAAACCAAACTCACGAACCTCTCTGACCGGCAGTTTGGTTTTAGGGCCGGGAGAGGCACCGAGGATGCGTGGCGCTTGGCGATAAGGATCGTCGAGGAGTCCCCCCACAAGTATGTGCTTGGCACATTTGTGGATTTCAAGGGGGCCTTCGACCATCTGAGCTGGGCTACGATCCTCGGGATCCTGAGGACCGCCCGATGCCCAGAGATGGGGGTCTGGCGGAGCTTCTTCAGCGGCCGGATAGCGTTCATGGCTTCCCGCTTTGGCCGTGTTGAGTTGGAGGTGCAGAGAGGCTGTCCGCAGGGGTCAATGTCCAGACCGATGTTCTGGAACTTGGCTCTGGACGGTCTTCTTCGGCGCCTCTGTAATGATGGTCGCGAGGTCGTCGCCTATGCCGACGACACCCTCTTGCTTGCGCGGGGGGATTCACGCCTGAGTCTCGAGACCCAGGCATCTGATTCCCTCCGGATTGTGTGTGAGTGGGGTGCTGGGGTGGCGGTCGACGTCTCTAGGGACAAGACTGTCTGCATGTTGCTTCGCGGCAGGCTCGCGGGCAACAGGCACCTCAGGGTACTCCTGGATCCGGGTGCCGTTCCGTACCGGGAACCGGTCAAGTACCTCGGGATTCGGGTGGGTGAGCGGTTTAATTTTAACCCTCACCTTCACGACCTGAGGGAACGTACCGGCTCCCTGGTTTGCGAGCTACGACGCGTCATGAGGAGAGATTGGGGTCTGCGCCGCAGGGCTATCAAGATCCTGTATCGCGGCCTCTTCCTCCCGTGCGCGATGTATGGTGCCTCGGTCTGGGGTAGCTTTGTGCGGGCGAGATGGACATCCTGCGTCCTGCTCAACAGGGCGCAGCGCTTAGTCCTCCTCGCGGCGCTGTCAGTTTGTCGTACCGTCTCCACGGATGCGATGACGGTGCTGATGGGTGAGCTCCCGTGGGATCTCGAGGCCAAGAAGGCTGAGGCGGGCTACTTCATCAGGAAGGGCCTGCCTATCCCGTGGAAGATTCCTCTGGCGGATGGCGTGGGGGACGCCGCTACGAGGTCCCGGCTGGTTCGGGATCACGTGTGGCACGAGTGGGGTCAGCGCTGGGAGAGGGGTTCGACTGGTGGGGCAACCCGTCAGTTCGTCCCTGACCCGGCTATACCTGCGGAGCTTCTGCGGTCGGTGGGCTTTGGCCTCCACGCAGGGTTTCTCCTGATGGGACACGGGTCTCTGAATGAGTTCCTCTTTAGGAAGACTATCTCGGGGACCCCGGAGTGTGCCTGCGGGAAGGGAGAGGAGACCTCCCTCCATGTCCTGACCGAGTGCCGGCTCTACGCCGGTCGTAGGGATTTAGCTGCGATGGGCGTTCGCCGGCGTGAGGGAGGGGCTTGGAGTGTCCAAGGGGTCGTCAACTCCCCCGAGGCGTACGAGGCCTTCCGGAGCTTCGCGGGCTGGGTCTTCGAATCGAGGGCCCAGGTACTCGCTGCTGACGAGTGAGTAGTCGAATTTGCGCAGGGAAGGATACCGAAGTCCGTTAGGCCTGGCCCTTTCGAGTATGGCGCACCCGCGCACCCGAGCTGGTTCACCAGTACCAAGGTTGGTTTAGGACCTAAACTGGAAGTGGGCCAAATTGATCCACGAACGTTTCACGAGTGACGATAACTGGTACCGCGGGAGTCGGGGAGCCCCGGTGGCGGTACAGGCCGCCACCGCCCCGGCCATTTGGAGTTGGATTCGCGGGGGTAGTAGTTTGAAAGTCCGCATGCTGGACTAGGGTGTCACAATTGTGGCACCCGGCGTGTGAGTTGCGAGATATCAACTCGGGAGCGGCCCTGCTCAGGCCGTAGGGAGTTTGGATAGTGCTCCCCCCGCACCAAGGGGCCTGCTCGGACTAGACCTCCGGGTGGGGATTGGTAGCCGCCCCCGACGGAAGTCGGGGTGGCGCGTTAGCCGAGCGTATCTCGGCCCCACGCCCATGGGGGCCGTGTCGTAGGCCGAGAGGCGGGAACGGCACGTTAAATACAAAAAGGTGATTCAGTATGACTATAGTTAGTGGCGGTCCTGTAGCCCATGTCCTGTAGCCCACTGTTACTTCATTTTTAAAATCATCGTTGGTTTTTAATAGTTCGTTACTCGTATTTTTCGGGTGGAATAACGGGACTTGGTCACCGATATGCCGGCCTAGCTTGTGTGAGTGACGCTCGGTAGCGGTGCTTTGTTGTGTGCGTACCGAACGTCGTGAGCTGCCGAGTATAGGCCGGTCTTACCCTGTGTGCGTAACGCGTGGTAGCGATACCTTTGTGTGTGTACCGCGCGTTCTCAGATAGTTAGTATGTCTCACTATATCAATTTCCTCCCTGCTCGAGTCCGAACTAAAACCCTTTTAGGATAATGTTAACGTTAAATACCGTTACAATACAGCATGTGCAAATACAAATACACTATGTGCAAAATTTACGAATCGTGTAATTCTAAACAGCAATATTATATTCACGGAGATAGCATTAGAAAGTCGGAACAAAAGGATACACTACATAAGAAAGACGAGACAAAAGGAATCAACGATGAGAATGTTCAAACAAAAGAGAACGGTAAAGAGATAGCAGCTACTGATACGTATTCTAGCACAAAAAAACGAGCAGACAACGGGTTTATACATAATAAATCGATATTTCTATTCTCTTTACGTATTGTACATACTAAATACGATACATCAAATTAGACAAGAGATTCTTTTAAAATACCGCGAATTCACCCATAAAACTATATACTTTTTTGCGTTATACTAATTAGCGTATTTCACAATAGCAATACGGTACAGTAGAGTACTTCCCCTGCTGCTTTCGCTTCGTGTTAACAGGTTCGCATGATTTCGTTTCTGTACGCGTCACTACCTGTTTAAATTCCGTGCGTCGAATAGCGTCGAGCGTATTGCGTCTTATTTCACGTGACGACTATTCGCAAAGTTTAGCGTGATACGCTTTACTTTACATTTTACAATAATCGTACTATCGGGTTTATGAACGAAATATGTGTAAAATTTTGGTCCTCCCGAAACGAACGAACTTATATAACTACCTCGCCCGTATTCGCTTAATCCATCCAAGAGATCTCCCAGAAATTGACCGATTGATGGCTCATACTTATTGCTACCGGGGCGACTCACGTAAATACAGAAGTCTCCCTGTATTTCTTCGCCTCCCGAGCCCCTTGAGATAACTGTATAGCTTTAGGCGAGCCTATGCCGTCGTGTATGCTGCAATCACGGCGTTTGATGTCGGAGATGGCTGGATAGCATCGCGGTTGCTTACATAGTCCACATACATAAACTTGTGATTAGCCGGTGGTATTCCCGTCATCTCAATCTCCGGGCTCGTTAGTAAATACATTAGCTTCGAGCGCGTGAAAACAATAACGGTTTTCGTGAGATTCTCGCGGTGACCAAACTTTCCCCAGAATTACTTAAGCGCCAATTTTGCCAGGGATCGTAAACCGGGATTTGACTGCAGATCACTTCGCTCGAGATATATATTTTAACGTGGCAGAAGGAGGCTGCGGAGGCAAAAGGAGGCAGAAGGAGGCTGCGTCCTCCTCGCTCGACGGCTACCAGCACGATCGCACAGGGCTGTAGGGGATTATTTTCGTGTTTTATTTTATTCTTTTTTTTTCTTGTTTTATTTATTTTTATATATAATGCGATTTATACGACCGAGGGACGGACATAGAGTACGAAAAAGAGGAGAGCAACACATCAAACAACGGAGGGCTTCGGGATTCGGTCTTCTATCCGGACCGATACTCCACATCTTTCCCTGTCGGGATGTATCATTGTCCCGCTCGACGTACTAAAGGATACGCGGCTTTCTATTCTCAGCCGCCGTCGACCCACGGAAATTTATATATCTCAGGGGGCTATCTGCTGGACTACGCAACGCTGGTATTGTCGCTAATTTATACATCGTCCAGCTGAGGCGCTAGTCGCAGTCATCGTGCGACACAGGTTCCCCCAATTAGCCGAGTTTGGCGGGTTAAGTGGGGATCATAGTTCACGGGCACGTGTATCGGCAGGACCTCGGGGCTTTTTTCCCGGTGATCGTCGAGCGAACCAGACGTAGCGTGTATTGTATCTTGGTCCCGCTCTATCTATGTATCTATCGGAATTTTTGGTCGAGTCGTGAGCACCGCTATACGTCTCATTGACAATAAAAGATAATCGTATTGAGGAAGGAATACGGCGAGACGGCTTAGGAATTATCTTGGACGGATATTGGACAGCACGGCAGCATCGTCCCGGTGAGCTCTTTCTCCTTCCACGGTCTTTCGCTATTATTTTATTATTTTATCCTTAAATTTGTTGCCTATGAATTTATTCAAGCCTGGTCACACCTGCAACTCTGGTACACCGCGTGCAGACTATTAATTTGTATCGGGAACCGCGGCGTCTATAGAATGTAACATCGAGGTCATGTAATTGGTAGAAGCCGGGAAAAAGTCACTGTATTAATTAATTGTTTTCTGCTGACGGTTAAACCATGCGCGAGTTAGGCCGTTATCCCGAAGTGTGATGGTTTGTGTGGGATTTGAATGGAATAGACCGCGTCACGGATTATTTAAATTAATTGGCGTTTCTCTGTCTTAACTATTTATTTATTTATTTATTATTTTTGGATTTTGTTTTAACTTTATCTTAGAATCGCGGAGAGCGTAATCGGCCGTCGTCCCGTATTTTGGACGTGGATTCGAGGGACGTGTACGGTCCGAGGCGTATCTCGCGTCGTTAGATCGTCCATTACGTTTTATTATATTTTATTCGACAAACTAATTATCGATTGATATTATTATTCTGCCGTTGTTGGAAAATCAGCTGGCGCACGGCGATCGATAATCGTCGTGCGCCTACCTGTTGCGCTGCTCTAACACACGTTGTTCGGTTGAGTCGAAGATAGCCGAGGCATGGGCTTCGCGAGGCCGAGGATGTGCCTCGTTGGCACGCCGCATCGAGCGAGAG